>CM022484.1:17920537-17931239 GCA_011952105.1 Coreoperca whiteheadi
GGCAATACTGGACTATTTGAAGTGTTGTGTATTAATATCACCTTATTGCACTCAACAGGTTCGTGTTGCCGGTGGGCGGGGGTGGGTTGCTTTTGTTGTCTTACTTTACATAAGAAATTTACTCCTGGAAATTGTATTTATTTCAAGGTATTTTATGATTGAATAAGCCAACATGCAAGACACATTAGAAAATGTTTGAATTAGGACCTTAACCTCTTGTAGAACAAAAATGACTGAGTTTTGATAAAAGATGCTGAGACTAATTGATTCTTTGCACAGACTTCAATACAATTTTTGTCAGAGCCACACGGAAAGAAGACCACACATGAGCTGTAATTAAAAATAAGCTTATTTTACATAACTAAAAAAAGGAAATCGACACAAAGACAACCTAAATACAACAAAACCAAACAGGGTGGAGGCCAGGGGAGATAGACACAGGCTAACTGCCACTCAGTTTATATAGTCTTGCAGCCAAACTAGGCGAGGAGAATCTCCCTGACGACCTGACTCCACCCATCAGGATACCGGAGGGCGAGGCCTGCTCAGAGGGTTGTCACACACCATTTAGTGGCCATTAGATGAACTGCATCTTGAGGCGCTGCCTTCACCACTCAGCTGTGGTAGCAGCCACTTGGGATGAACAAAAACCGAGTGCATTTTTTATGATTCCAGCTGTGTCGGGCATGCAGAACAACTCGAGAGGTTGGAAGGTTTCAGCGCTAAATCAAAGGCATGCGATTCTGGGGTAATTCTGAAATGGTAATCACTTGCACAGCTTGATACGAAACTGGAAAAAAAAAAGTTAAATCTAACACAAATCTAATCAGAATAACCTCCTTTTTTGGGAGAAGAAAAACGTCTCACTTCCTCAAAATGTAATGTGAGATTATATAGTCGAATACTGTCTCGCATGCTTGTGACCAGTACGCCCGGTGACCCACAAAAGAACAGGAAGAATATCTGGTGAAGGTCTTTTGATTCTCAAGCACTCTCTCCTCTCGCTGTCCTGCTCCCTGGTTGCTAAGTTCCATCGACCAGCCAGAGGAGAGGGGAGGACCCTGCGGGCCTGACCACACACCGCATAGACACTAAATAGGCCAATGCTGCTTCATGCAAGGAGGATCTGCCCCAGAAACACAACATAAAAACATTCTTCTTCTTTTCCTTTCGGCTGCTCCTTTCAGGGGGTCGTCACAGCGAATCATGCGCCTCCATCTAACCCTGTCCTCTGCATCCTGTTCACTCACACCAATTAACTTCATGTCCTCTCTCACTACATCCATAAATCTCCTCTTTGGTCTTCCTCTAGACCTCCTGCCTGGCAGCTCCAACCTCAGCATCCTTCTACCAATATATTCACAGTCTCTCCTCTGAACGTGTCCAAACCACCTCAATCTGGCCTCTCTGGCTTTATCTCCAAAGCATCTAACACGAGCTGACCCTCTGATGGACTCGTTCCTGATCCTGTCCATCCTCGGCACTCCCAAAGAGAACCTCAACATCTTAAGCTCTGCCACCTCCAGCTCTGCCTCTTGTCACTGTCTCTAAGTTGTACAACATCGCTGGTCTCACCACCGCCTTGAACACCTTTCCTTTCATTCTTGCTGTTACTCTTTTATCACACAACACACCTGACACTTTTCTCCACCCGTTCCAACCTGCTTGCACTCGCCTCTTCACCTCTTTTCCAGTCTCCATTGCTCTGAACCGTTGACCCTATTGTTCATAATTACAGTATGGTGTCATACGATTTCAAAAGGCATGACCCAAGCTAGAAATGTAGTGATCGTATTGTAAAGAACCTTGAATAAAAGCATGCGCTAAATGGCAAACGGCATGCTGCACCATGGGTCATACACAGAAGATCATCAAAAAAAACAACAACCTGTGCATTATCTGTAAGATTTTCATATAAATAAATGTAGGCTGCTCTTTATCACTGTTGAAAAACAGTGAAGAATAGAACTAGAAACAAATAGAAGGTGAACGTGATAGGACCAGCGATGGGTGATAGGAACCATAGCTCAATCGACAAAGATTGGTGTGCTACAGTACCGCAACTTTTTGACACTGTTGTTGAACAAGTTTATACACTTTTTTGACTGAAATTCTAATCCACGGGCAGCTGCATCTGCATAATGTTCAGGGGCAAAAAACTGCAGCAAATAGTCATTAAATTAGACCATTATGTCCTTCCACATTTTTACAAATTGACATTACTGTGTCTTAATCTGTACGTTCAGGAATATGCGAGTTCAGGTTTGGGGGAAAAAATATTACACTGCATTTTAAAGACCGTGAGTAAGCTCATCAGAATAAGATCTAACAAGAATCAGTAGCGCTCCTTTATAACAATCTCACTTTAAATAACATACACGGCTTCTTCAATGACCAAACTCGCCCCCTTCACGAGGCTTTTGATTTGCGCCACAGGGGCAGAATATTGCAGCGTAAGATCAAAACTACAAGACCTGAGGGATCCTTCCCTTCTGCTGCGCTCAGTGTTTAACAGCCGCAGCCATCTAGTTGTTGAGACATTTCACTGAAAACCTCAACCTGCTGGTAGCACTAGTGGAAATGTCAGAGGATCACCAAAGTCATTTCCACCAAGATTATCATCATCTGGGAACCATGAATGTCTGTAGCATGGCTAAATTTTTAAAAAGCTACATTTCATAGAACAGCAGTAGTTTTTGCCTCTGTTGCACATTAACAGCAATCTTAAAGATGGAAAACTGAAGCTGTAAAAGATGTACATTCAGCGTGTAACAAGACACAATACACTTTTCTGCGTGTCAAGAACTCCTGTATGATTTCTCAGTTGGGCATGCAACAAGATAAGAGTAGAAGGGAACAGCATTGTGCAATTAGTGATTGCACCGCCGACATCATCTGCTACCTGCAATATACAATAGCATGAGAAATAATGAGACACACTGACAAGAGCAAGAGAGAATGTCCTCCTTCAGTCTCTAAATATACAATTAAAGACTGCAGGATCAGGTTATATTACAGTACAGTCAGAGTATCTACTGTGTGTAGAGAAATGTGGCAGATGCAAGAGTTCACTGGCAGGGCAGCAGAAGCTGTCAGTTCAGGAACACAGGAAGCATGAAGAGGCCACAGTCTGGCTCTACACGCCAGCGCAGGCTGTGATGTCCACATGGACTCGACTCTTTCCCTCCTGGCTTCTCTGAGGTGAAGGTTTCTCAGTTCAGTCAATCCTCATCTGCCTTCGTTAGCGGAAACATTTTTATTTTTCACTTTGTAGGCTTGCGTACTTCAAGTAATACCCCAACAGCTCTTTCATATTTTATTGCTCCGCATTATCATCTTCCTTATTTTCCACTTTTTCCCAGTGATTTTTTCATGGTCATGCTTGGAATTATGTTATTAATAAAGTCAATCCATCAATGAAGAGATCAAATAAAAACGGAACTTTAAGTGGAAAAAAAAACAACCCTTTTTTGTCAGATGAATTAGGAATATGGCAAATGGATTTTAAAAAAGCGGGCTCACTCATTTCCTTTTCCACTGGACAACGTTCTGACGACGTTGTGCTGCATGCTTCATTAGTTTAACGTTTTGGTCATAAATACTACCTCCTGAACGTAATTCCTGGACAACCTCAATGAGATCATCGATGGAGGTCTCACATTTATCTTAATGCTATCGTTTAAAGAAATAGTTCGACATTTTGTCAAACACTTATTTTCCTGCTGAGCGTTAGATGAGAATATCGATACAACTGTCACACCTGTACGCTAAATACCAAGCTGGAGTCAGAAGGCAATTAGCGTAGCATAAAAACTTGATGCTTGAGGGAAACACCTAGCCTGGCTTTTCTTGTTTGGATTAAACAAGCAAGATATAACATGTTAAGCTGGTAGGAATCTTTTTTCACTTTGGAGTGCACAAGGCTAGCCTTTTCCCCTTAATGCCAGCATTTGTGCTAAGCTAAGCTAGCTGTAGAGTCTCAAGTCTCATCTGTCTCTCTCTCTCTCTCTCTCTCGGCAAGAAAGCAAATAAGCTAGAGCGGGCAGGTGATTAGCTTAGTTTAGCTGTGTCCCCCTGCTTACAGCCTTAACGCTAACTGAAACTACAGTAAGACTGATCGGCTGCTGGTTCTAGCATCCTATTTAGCGTACAGACATGAGAGTGGTATTAATCTTCTCATCTAACTCAAGAAGCAAGTAAGTGTTTTTTCACAAAACGTTGATATTAATAAAACATTACTGGAGCATTTTATTGATATTCTTGTAAAGAATAGACCTGCAGGACATGACATGCAGACATTCCACATTTATTCGTGCGCACATGAACGATAACAGAAAATCAGCCGTGATAATCAGATTCTACCTGTGGAAATCAGATATCAAACGCCTGTCCCATTAATTTCCTTAAGCGCCTGGATGTGGACAAGATACCGCTGAAAGCAATCTGACTTCCCTGTTAGTGAATGGTCTTTCTGACCACGCGGTAACCCTGCCCACCAAACACCAGACTTGCTCTTTAATACATGTTGCGGGGATATTAACCTGGGAGGAAAAGAGCAGTGAAATCTTGACAGGGAATGACATGAATAGCGTCGTCCCTCCAGTCTCTCAGCAGCTTGTATCAAGGTGAGAAAGGCAACAAACTCCCTCGGCAGCATCAGTGGAGCAGCACTTTGGCCAGCAGCACAAGCCTGCTGTCGCACAGGGCAGCTCACAGCTGTGAACGTGTGAAACAGCATTTAGCATGGTGCTGCTGAAAAAGAGAAATTGTGCCCAACCAAACCGGTATTGGGGGGGGGTGGGGGCAAGAAAAAGTTGTTGATTTTCCCCCCAACTGCCAGGCTGTCCATTATTCCTGTCCTGTGGCAATGAAGGGAAGCCAGCTGGCGAGAGACCTCAACAATAAACAAACACAACATTGTCTGGCTTGAACATACAACCTGCAGTTTCACCAGCCAGCCTTTCCTCCCCAGCGATGATGAATATTCTGTCTCCCGCATGCAGTCATATTTTTTTCTGTTGGCTGTGGCGGGTTTTTTGGCTGCAGGGCCGGATATTGATAAAGCTGGAACAGGATTTTCGACACTGTATAATGTGGCTATCGCTCAGTAGTGTGTGAGGAATGCTCTGCGCCGTTGTGGATATAGATATCCTACCTCCGGCTTTGACACACAGGGTGAAGCGAGAGGCCTGTGTGCGTGTGTGTGTCACTCAGTAACCACTAATCTCATGCCGTCTCTGACCTCTGAGCTGTCCTCAAAAAGACATGTGTGTTCCGTAGCCCATTCACATTTACACACAAACAAACACAACACACAGACCAGCTCACACTGTTCTATTTGAGCTATTTACCCATTTAATCCCAGTGTGTGTGCCGCGCTCCATTTCAACCAGCAGTAATGAGCTGTGGCTGGAACCTGCTGTGTGTGTGTGCGCGTCTAAATGCATCCTGCAGTGAGGTCTACACTGTAAACCATGTCGAGTCACCCAGCACAGCTCAGCATAGTGGCACCTAACTGTGGTGTATGTTTGTATAGTAAGAGGGACACTTTTTAGCACTCCTCCCGTGCCTCATTGAGTCCGTATAAATCATATGCAAACACACACACTTGTATCTATGCACAACTACACAAATGCACAAACATACTTAGAGTACCAGCACTCAATGTTCTGCATTTATTATTTCCGGAGGACGGGGCTATCCTTACTACTGAAAGAACATTGCATTTGCTGCTTAGTAGTAGCAGTAAATAAATATAATTACCGTATAAAGCGACATTTTCACCCAAAGCTCAAGCTAAAGTACTATAGGGCAAATATTCTGTATTAGTGCTGCTTTCGTTATTTAGTCTCCAAATATAAATGCCACAGTCAACAGGTTTCAAACTAAAACATGAAGCAAAACAGGCCCAAACTTCAAGAGCTATAAAAAGAATGATACGCCGAAACCTACTATCCAAAAATCACAAGAAATAGATGTGAGAATTGGAAGAATGCTCTTTATAGATTTGAATAGGGATGTATAATAGGTACAGCTCAAACAGCCTGATAAATCACACAAACAAACAAAAGTGCTGGTCTAACACACCACTTTGAGTACCCTGACGCTCGTATTGTCTTATTCTGAGAACAGTTATGTTCTACGTGGAAACGTGCTGCAAGTTAAACGCTGAGTGCCGGTGCGGTGTAGTAAACTTTACTTTAGCAATACAGCATTCTGAAATACCAGCAGTAAGTCCTTTGGGGGTTATTGTTCTGGAAGGAAACTTGTTTTTCAGTAGCTAACGTTAATCCTTTATCAGAAAACAATGAGTCTGGTAACAGAAAGTCTCTGTGTGGACCTGTGTATAGGCAGAAAAAGACCAAGGCAATAATGGTTCCACAAAATACTTGAAGGCATAAAAGTTCATTGTGAATCCCATGAGCCCTTTCAAGAGCGGAAGCAGGATGAAACTAGGTTCACCTGGGACCTAAGTCTTAATAGTAGAAAACACACTCCTAATGTTATCCAGCCCATACACCTCAACACTTTCACTATCCAGGACTGTCTGGGAGGGGGTCGTATGGATTACAATAAATGAATGATTCAACAAAGACTGATATAACTCCACAACTGAAACTTACAGCAAGTAACAAAGCATGAAGCTGTTAAAGATGGAATTTTTGTTTTAAATGATCAGATTACTCACACAATCCAAACTACTGAAGGAAAGGGCTTACGTTTACATGGTAACATGGCCCGTTTCATTTTGTAGTTTGGATACATCATGAAATAATATGATACAGCATGTAAAAATCAAGCAAGACTAGGAGTCTACAGCCATGCTAACGGTTCTGTGAGGTTGCATAGTGCTTTGAGCAGTCAGGTGCACACTTTGCACACAGGCACTTCAGCACTGAAGAATACAAAAACTGTAATATGAGGAACGCCGCCTGTCAGTCATCCGCCAGGACAGAACTTTTATCAGCGAGTGCGAGCGACCAAGCCTGTGTTTGGGTTTATTTGCCCTTTCTAACCTCAACTCCAACATGCCCTCTGTGCTTCACATTCATAATGCAGCTCATGCTCTCTAATGACGAACATGTAGTCGATCTAGTGTAGCACAGCAGTGGCCTTGGACCAAATAAATATTTAATAACATATTACACTTAATGGCTGACTGGCTGCTCGCTGATGAGCTACTGGAACACATTGCATAACGAGCTGTTAGCTGAGATCTCACTTCTTCTCTGCTCTGATCACCCAGACTAAAACCATTGCATTATGCATGAAAGGGTGCAATGAGAAGTTGCAAATTGCTCCAAAACAGACATGTTGCTTTACTAATGGTTGGATTTATGACGCTTAATGGTGTCCTTGCTATCTGCGGTCACTCTTTGAATGGGTCATATTTAAAAATAGAACTGGAAAAATTATGAAAAATATAGAATATATACATACATCTGGAATTGAAGACTTTAATGCCACCATTTGACAATTGTTTTTACAGTTTTAACAAATGAATGTTTTTATGCAAACTGATAACATCTTAGAGGATGATTTCTTACAAAATATTCAGCCATGAACATTAATTACTACAACTGGTTCCCATTACTGGAGATTTTTTGTGTCTTGTACTTGATACACATTATAAAGATATTTGCAACTTTCCCCTCCTCATATTCATAGCAGCTGAGCATATCAAACAGGGCACAAATAAATTATAAAGCTACAGACGAGTAAAATTAAGCTTTATTTCTGAAGTAAATGGTTGGCTTCCACCAGATATAGTCCAACCATTCCATACTTACTAACATTAACGTTTTATCTACAAATTAATGTAAGACGTCTCAACAGAGATAGTGCTGGCTAACATTAGCTAAACAAAGCGCAAAGGCTAACTTAGTGCATTGACGAACAAAGTAACAAGCACAAGTAAGTGTTAAGGGTCCAGATTTTTAGAGGCATATAAAACGTGGTGATTAGCGCCACCTCCTGACAATAATAGAAAACATTATCGAGCGAGCTGGCTAACGTTAGCCCTCTTGATTATTATTAAATTATCTCGACTTCGGTGGGGAAAAGCGCCAGTTTTCACACTTGGCACCAATATGCAATTACTGTTATGGTGTTCTGTACAAATATGTGGACAGGTTATATGTTGATGCTTTGGCAACACTGGTCTTGAAACGTTCATGTCAATAAAGCCCTTTGAATTGAAAATCAATTTTCTGATCTAACGCTCGCCAAGAAAGCAAATAAGCGTATTTACCAAAATGTCAAACTATTCTTTTAAAAATATCTTCAACCACTTTTTCACATGAAACATGAGCACGTAAGAGCGTTTACCCTGAATTAAGTAGAGATCCCTTCAACTCAAGACACCTCTGTCTGAAGCCATTGGAGGAGATGGGCAAAATCTGGTAAAAAAATAACCCTAACAGAAACAACAGATGGCATTAATACAAGTTTCTTAAAAGTCAGATCACAAAATGTCTACAGAGAGTGCCAATTTTGAGCAGGTCGGAATGTCCACTGTAACATGTTCTTGGTATTCACAAAAGGTAGTGGTCATCTCCGTCTTCAGTTACTCCCACCAGCTCCGCTGCATTGATTGGAGCAGAAATGCAGAGAACTAGGATCAGGGCCAGGAGTATCATGCAGGTACATGTTCTAGCAAGACTACTCTTACTCATACAGTAGAGAAATAGACATCCTGTTTCTGATCGTTACACTGAGCCGAACCTCCCGGCGGTGCAACTACCAGCTGTCAAGCTCGTGCTGAGTGGGCTAGAGTGCAGAGGCCTCTCTCTGGGGCACTGCCTCCCGCCGGTTGATTCGGGTCACATACATTACTCACTCAGCAAAGATTATGGCCCACTTGGAATTAACAAATTGAAGAAACAACATGCAAAGTCTAAATCAAAGAAACTAATATCTAATAATTAGATGGTTCCTTCCCCAATAAACTGCAAGGCTTGAAATGGATCTTCTGTTAGCTAGTGAAATGAAATCTAAAAAGCCATCTTTGAATGCAACAGCCCACCTGAGGCAGTAACTTTACATTTTCCCCTTTAACTGGAATACAATGTGTCAAAGAAAACCACTAAACAGTTTCTTGTTGGTATCATCACGCCGTATATTTTTACATTTCTGGCCAGCATAGTAACCAAAGGAAATCTGCATTTTAATGTCTCAAAGAAAGCCATAGATTACAATGTCCACAAGTGATATTACGGCATCTTTTGAATTACGCGCATAAGGACAGAGTGTGACATTTATATAGTGCAGCAAAAAGTAAGGGTGTGGCAGATGTGATGTGTACTAAATTTGTACCTTCATCTAATGTGGCAATGGGTTTGTATGACATCTCATAGTAGACACCTTTGACACTTTCATTGCGTAATAAAAACTGCATATTTCAGATAATGTTAGGTGAGCAAATGAGACGGTAATGAACAGCACTATACTGCCTGATGTGTCCCAATGGTCATTGGTTCTCTTTCTCTTTGTGGTGGTAATGATGTGATTTAACTCACCTGTGATAGGGTATCCCTACCGACAATCCCTCAGCACCACACCACACCACACACAAGTGTACATGCAACCAAGAAGCATTAGAGATGGATTGAAATCCAATTTCACAATTCTAGCTCTCTTCTCTTCAGGATGCACATGTAATCTTAACTCCTCCCAAGTGTGACTATGTCAGTGAGCTGTCTGAGGGAAAAAATTTGAACACTAGTTCACAGTTTAAGCCCTCTCTAGTATTCCTATAATATCTCTGTCTGAACATATGTGGTACAGTTTAGTAAGTTACAATAAGCTGATTAAACTGTAATACTTAAAATAACACATTCCAGCACATGATTCCTAATATCACGCTGTTTTACTTACACCTATACCTTACCCAATGTTATCTTTAATTTATCATGTCATATATTAATAAACACACATGCTTTTTAGGTACTCAGTTGTAGGCAAGTATGTTGTTTTCTCATATGATGTCCATATAGGACATGGACTGTCAGTTTTAAATCACAGAGGCCCTCACAGAGCCTAGAAAAGCTATTTTTTAATGTTTATGACATCATCCTAATGTAGATCCTATGGCCAGAGGACATGGGAGACACAATAATGCACATGTGCAGTGGGCCATAAGCCTAGGGCTGCCACGTTCAATGTGGAAAAATAAGGGACACCGTGCCACCGGCAACATGCCCGGGGGAGACAAATCAAGCTTGGGTTCTGAGGGTCCTCCCTGTGAGATTTTGAATATCAGACGCGTTATTTTCTGCATTCTGGTGAATTTTTGTGCCACAATTTGTGCTTTTTATGCATCAATTTCAAAGTCCTCTGCTACTCTCAACATGAATGTAAAGGAAATTAAGAGTCAATAAGAGTAAAGCACAGTTGCATCAATTATATTAAGGATTAAAACTTTAGGTAGACATGGGCAAAATGATCAGCCTGTGATTAGAACATTAATCTCATTTTAACCTTCATTCCAACACCTTTTAGGAAGGATGGCGTAGCCTAGCCTTTAGAAGACAAATTTCCACCAAGTGAGTTATTGGTTAAATTTCTCTCTCGCTCGCAGGGGGGGGGGGGGGGGGGGATTTCAGCTAAAAAAAGGGACAAGTGGGGGGGGGGGGGGGGGGGGGCGGCAAATTAAAAAAAAAGGGGGGGGATATTTCCGGTACCCTTTTTTTTATACACCACT
>CM022484.1:17931264-17942816 GCA_011952105.1 Coreoperca whiteheadi
ACTTCAGCTTACAGAACTGTCAACTTGTGTATCTGGGAGAATGGCGCCGTCATATTAAAATAAACGTGCGGCTGATTCTCTGTAACCAGGACAACGATGACGTTGAGTGACAGAAAAGTGTCAGCCTGTCATTCTAGGGGTCGTTCTCTACTACGAATTCTGATTTAATGGAAAACCCAAACTGATGCAATCAGATCTGTGATCTGACTAACGGACCCACATAGGCCTACTGTATGTGGCTAACTGTCAATGAAAGTGTATTTAATCTGGATTATATCCAGATATAAGACACTTGAATAACCAGTTAAAAGGCGGCCCGTCATTCTCCTACTGCTATTAAAAGTATAAGTGAAGAACCTCTCTATTCTTCTTGGATTATCTTTCCCTAACCTTAGCCTAGAGAGTCATACATTTACCATATTAAAGCTGCGAAATGTATTTTGCATCTGTACTCGAGTAAATACCAGAAGGGAATTTTCATCAAAACGCTACTGATCCAAGTTGAAGGAACACCAGAGAGATTGTAAAATAGCAGTGAACAAACATCAATGTGTGTAAATGGCTTAAATCAATCCTTGAATGATGCACATGGGATTGGGTTGTTAAAATGAAATCTGGTTGTGTGCATTGACTTTCTGCCCAGAAACTGTCCACACTTCTGTCCTAAAGATGGGGCAAAGGCGCATATCACCAACAGGAAGGAGATCATAACTCGCTCACCTGTAAAAGAAACCTGAGCAACAAAGCAGCGAGCATCAAAGTTTTACCCACCGACTGATACGGTGCTCGGTCAGAGAGACAGAGAGAGGGAGTCTCCATAGTTACTGCGGCTGCTGTCATCTTCAATCCCGTGACCTTTTACACACTGCAGATCAATAATAGTGAGGTATAGTCTCCTAGGTAAACAAGGGAATAGGGAGACGGCTAACAGGAGTAATTGCTGACATTTCTCAGCCAGATTTCTTAGGCAGTGAGTAAAGCTCTTGGCTTCAGAATACAGTGGAGACTTATGTAAGAAACTTGGAGTACATCTTTTTCCTCTCTGTCTGCTCCAAAATCTCACACCAGACCAGTCAACAAACTTTTTCTACAGTATCTGTGGTACTGTACAAATTGGACGAAGGTGTAATAAAGTGACAGCTTTAATCTGCTGTCAGTTCTGGCACACCATCTTAGACTTAACTCAGATTTAACTGTATTTTTTGAGCAACTAAGTGCACAGTGGCAACTAATCCATAGTCAAATGAAAGGGAGATTATAAATGTAGCTATACTATCCTTTATTACACCAAAAGGCTTCAGATGGAGCTTCTGCTTATTAAAACCCTTTTCACGGGATGTCTTCGAGCGAGTGAGGCGAACCCTTGGCAGAAGCGTAGGGGTTGCCTTGGTGAGGCTCCGTTTGAAGCTATGAACTCCTAATTTGTTTTCCGTCCAAGGCTGCCAAGCCAAGCCTTTTCAAGATGCCTTTTCAAGCTCTTCGTGGATGAAGTTGCTTTGGTGTAGATTCTACGGGTGGGGGTGGGGGGTTAGGCACAGAGACAAAAAAGGTGAAAATGTGACAATGGACTGTAGAGGAAATAGAAGAAAGGGGTGAAAGGACTGAGAGGGGAGAAGCTGTGTAATTGGAATACCTGAATGCTAGAAAACAAGAAAAATGTAAGAACTGCCTGATTACAAAAGGGACGGTTTCTTCCTCTCTCTTTCTGCAGCTCTTTGTTGCAGTTAATTACTGACAGCATGGAGAGCTGAGAGCTGAGATCCGGTTTTCTGAGCTGTAGCACAACACCTCAAAAAACAACGTTAAGCCATCTCTTGTGATCTCTTTAGGCTGATGACCATTGACAAATGACAATTCAAAGTGTTAATTTAAACACATGTTCCTGAGGTTAACTAATTGCCAATGACATGTTAAGTATTACCAACAAAAATGCAGCAATGATTGCAATACAGCAGCAAATGTAATTCACGCAGGCTCCTTTCATCAGTATGCCGATCCTACGCGATGTTTTTGTCGCTTGGCTTTTTCCTCTGCCTTTGTTGGATTTTTTATTTTTTTTTGCATTGACAGGTGTTTAATGCTGGGTTCAGACGACACAATATTGTTGTCAGTTAAGATGATCACCGTCTGATAAGGCGATTGTAGAGTCGTAAAATCTTCCCGTGACTCGCCCAAGAGACATGACTGACTACAAGTTGATCTGTGACCAGTCATAGCGTGCCGACTTTCACGACGAGCATGATGTCATTGGGAAGGAGGTGGAGGCCTCTGACGTCCCAGAACAAGAACGTAAACAAACAACAGCCTCCAAAGCGGGGTGTATGATACTTGCGGTCTTGTGTTTCGGAAAAGCCCAAAAAAATTTGAAAGAAATGCCTGCGATCTTTCCTCTGTTTCACAGTTCCACCTTGCAGCACCAACATCATTACTCTTTCGCGTCGCCATGTTTACAGTTGTGCGCGGAAGAGTGCTGTGTGCTCCTATTGGTCAAAAATCACATTGTGGAAGGCAAAAATATAAAAAATGGGGACATCATGATGGGCCCCAGATGCTGTGTCGGTTGTTGTCCCAATGACACACAACATGGGATAAAACTGTATGTTTTCTGTGCTAAATGTCATGCCAATACATCCTATAGATATTTCAGTCTTGACCAACGTGGTGGACTGAAACTGGCATTGCCTTCCCCAGAATCATGCCCCTAGCATGGTTAATAATTGTGTCTCTGTGTGTAAGATTTTTTTTAATTATCTTTCACTTTTCCTGTAATAAATAAGTGGTCACAGAAAAAAAAAATTTAATTTCCAGGCCTTAATGAGAATATTGATTTTCTCCATGTGTATGAATTTGTTATATAATTGTGCAGCCTATATTTGCATTTCATCACAGGCAAGATGGCTGCACATCTCTGTGTGTGTGTGTGTGTGTGTGTGTGTGTGTGAGGAAGTCTCTGTTACAGAAAGCTTTTAGGTTTTCTGCACCTACTGCATGGAACAATCTATAGACTGATCATAAACTTCTAAACATAGTAACCCTGAACAATTTTCAAAAGCTATGGTGAAATCTACTGAGTCCAAGTTGTCTGTGTGTAAATGTTTTATCTGATCATATTAATGTTACTCAAATCTATGTTTTTTTCCTGTTAACTTACTGTTAAACTGTGCTGCTGCTATCCTTGGCCAGGTCTCCCTTGTAAAGGAGATCCTTGATCTCAATGCGACAAACCTGGCTAAATATTAAAATGGCTACATGCACTTGTATACAGTCATTTTGCCGGCAAATTACAGAACGTCTCACAAGAACGAAATATCGAAACGGACACAAATACACAAGCGCATGGCATGTTCTTGGATAGTTCACACAGTCTTGCTACACACAGAAACACTGGCAGAGCCTTAGTATTTTTTGACAGAACCTGTGTCCAGCCCACAGCAGCCCTCTGACAGCAACAAGGCTTCAGCAAACACCAGGCTAATACTTGTACAAGACACCTTCTTTTTCTCAGTCCTGACATTTCCACTTCTGTCTAACACTATATTACTGCCAATTTCTATTATAATGGACTCAAAAATTAAGTGCTAGCATGACTCTATTGCCATGGCAACTGGTACTACATCTTTGAGAGCTGCCTTTTTTTCTTCAAATATAATTTTTTTCCCCCAGTGCTTTCTCCATACATTTTATTTTCTTTGGCAATTTGCCTTATACGGTAAACTGTGCAAATGGACAAAGGTATCGTGCGCACACACACTGACACCATTAACACACACCAGCCACTTGCACAGCGTGAGTCCTGCCAGCCAGGAGCCCAAATACAACACAAAGAAAAGAGAGCGAGAGCACGAAACGTGGGTTTATTTTAGAAAGCGGGATTCAAGGCCGGAAGAGAGTTTAAACCCTAATTTCAATTTCAGCGGTGAGACGGGGACTCGGCGGGGAGCCGGAAACCTGGCAGGCAAAAGAGGCCACAAGAGGAGCCGAGCGATGCGCTGCAGACAGTGGGTCAAGCTGCTGTTATGTTCCACGCCTGAGCCCTTCTCGGTGAGTGGGGTAGAACGGCTGCGGTCGCTCTGAAGCCCGGCCAAAGCACACACAATTAGTCCTGGAGTTTAGAGAAAGGTCAAGTGACTGAAGGGCTGCTTTGATGCAAATAAGTCAAACTAAAGTAAATGCCATACTTATTAACCAAGTAGTCTGCAATAAAGGACAGTAACTAAAAAAATAAACCTTCTACTGTAACTGATCGTTAGAAAAGAGACTAAAATTGTCTCAATAACCTCACTACTCCCTTCACTTGCTGTAAGTGAAGTTAGCACAGCTTGTTGCCTCCAACACAGAGCGAAGAAAATAGGGTCATGGCTGAAAATCTTCTCTCTAAATTAAGGAAATAAAATGCTTGTTTTTGATGAGTAAGTGAGTGAATAACTGAGGGGGCTTATGGAGCCACGGTTTTAAATATGTGGAAATGGATTGCCCAAACCCTTGTGCAACCCAGCAGGGTGCCTGAACAAATCGGCCTCTGAAGTGTGGAAATCTACAGTACAAATGAATAGTGTTAATCTGGTGGGTTGAGTGCTGCACACTTGCGGAGAGGACGTACTGTGAAATCTTGTTTGTTACCCTTTGCTCGCTCTCTCTAACAACCTTCCACCACGCGTCCTCACTCTAACGTTATCTTCGTTTCTAGTCTACTTTCCTTCCTTTTCCGCCCGCCGTCTTACTTCTCCCACTCTCTCACCCACTCGCCTCAGATCATCTTTCCCCATCTCTCTCTTTCTCGCCACTCGTTTCTCTTCAGCTCAAGTGTTCAGAGCCTGAAACGAAACAGGCAGCGTCTCGGCAGGAGGCTGCCGGTAGTGTTGAAATCTGCCCAACTTACTCCCGCGATCTCCTCCCTGCTCCCACCTTCTCCTCCCTCCAGTCATCCACAATTTACACAGCGCGCTGAAATGTTAATCCGCCGACGTGATTCTGCATGCAACATTCATGGGACCCCCTACCAAGAACAGAGGAAACGGCGTGCGCGTCTACATGACTTCATAGTGTACTTGCAACTCTATTGTTGGATGTACTCTTTCTGGAGCAGAATGACTCCATCAAATAACGATGCATGTCCGTGTGTTCAAAATCAGAATCTTGTATTTTTTTCCTTCAGCGTTTTCTCTTCTGTTCTGATAAATATTTCTGTGGCAAAAACTGGTGTAGCTACACGGAGGGATGATAGATTACGCAATCTGAAACAAGCTCCGGGTTCGATCAAAAGCTTTGTGCTGGTGGTAGAGACACTCTCCAAGTAACAGCAGGTTACGTTGCTGCATGAAGTGTCATACTTCAGGCGAAATGCTGTCATATTCTCAGTGGGAAAGGCAAACAAGAGAAGAGAGCAAGAGAACATGTTTATTACGCTCAGTTGCAATGTGGTGGGGGATGTATTTTAGAAGAACTACAGTATATAATGCTAAAAGCAAATCAAATGCATCAGGATCAAGTTTGCCCACAACAGTTTCAAGCAGCAATCCCTATCCTCTCAAAAATTTTTATTTTTTTAAAGCGTGAGAATGTTGATTTTCTTCATTTACTAAACACCAAGAGAATATCCGCGCATGGCTTGTTTGTCATTCAACAGCCGAAGTACTTTGGGATTTTTTTTTCCATGGCAGATGAGAACCTAAGATGGTAAATGGACTGTCATTGTATAGCGCCTGTCTAGTCTTCCGACTACCTCAAGGGCTTTTACACTACATATCACCTTCACACACATTCATACACTGATGGCAGGATCTAATTGCCCATCAGTACAAATTAACTAATCATTAACACACTGAAGGCACATCTTCGGGAGCAATTCGGGGTTCAGTATCTTGCTCAAGGATACTTCGACACATGGCTGGGGGAAGCCGGGATTGAACCGCCGACTTTCCCGATCGGTGGACGACCCGCTCTGCCACCAAGCCACAGCCGCCTAAGATCTATTTAATTTGTGGACTGCTGATTTTATTAAAGAATAAAGTATAATTATACAGCATAATCAGTTACGGGTTAAGTTGAAAATTACAAGTGGGTAGGGGGGCTGAATCTTATATTTTAGGTTATAAAAAAGCAAGTCCATGCACAGTGTTTTTTATATTTTCTTTTACGTGAGAAGTCGGTGGCGGGCATAGTGAGGCAGTTTATCAGATGCAAATGCGATACAATCTTCACCGGACATGTGTGATGTAACCTATGTATCAAACACAAGAGCGCAGAACGGATATACGCATACAGGAGCCTCAAGGAAGGCTGTTGAGGAAATACAGGAATATCAACAGCATCACACATAAAGTGAGCACATCACACAATTACCAAGAGAGCAACATAGTAAAGAAAAAAGAAATATTAAATGACCTCAGTCTGATTGTAAAAGCAAACAGATGGCAGGCAGTTGTGCTTTGTGTTGCGCTAAACTTGAATTAACTTGCTTAAAAGAAAAAAAAAGGACCTTTCTGAAGAAGTGAAGAGGCAAGTAATCAAAATGAAAGCAGGGACACGTAACCAACAGGAATATGATTGTCTTTTGCATGACTTGGGCCACTGTTCAAAAGATCCCTAATTTCCCTTACTGTTTAAATTTGTTAAATTTTCCGGTTATTTTAGATATTCAGTTGCTGGTAGATGCTCTAAATTAATACCCCTTGGTTCTTGGCTGAGGTGATTGCAGTGCTGTACTAAATAATAGCAAAATTAAAGCTAAATCCCCTAAGCCTTGAGCATTACTGGAGCTATCAGAGGCTTAGAAAGCAATAAATGGCCTTGAATATTGGTAATGTTAGCTATTCAATGCAGACAGAGTAGTGTGGCGTTAATGTCGGTAGCAAGAGCCACCATTGAGCATGAGTTTGATTCGTTAGACAATTTGTTACATCAAAGTTTGAATTTTTTATTTTTAATAAGAGTAGCATTGTACTGCACCTAGGCTGGTAGTAATGGTCTCCTAGTATTTCTAGATATTCTAACTTTCATTGGTGTATGTTGTGTTTGGAGGAAGTTAGTAATCTGAAAATGAATCACATTAGGTGACCACCACCAGAGTTAAGCATCCGACGTGCTCTGCTTTTTACGTATACAAACCTGTCGTGTCAGGGATCCCTACGCCTTCCTGTGCTTTCATTTGTTACATTCCTCTGCATATTTTCTCCCCCCATCATCTCCAGCTATTGTTAATGTAAAGCTGATTTTCAACCATCAATCATCATAAGTTTTGGCATTCATTTCTTTCAGTGACTGAGACGTGGAGAAGGAACGGCGCATTTCTCCACCTTTGTGCAGGACTGAACGCAACAGACTGTAAGTTAAGTTCTTGATTTGTCAAATGCACAACTATTACAGTGAAGCAGTCGTTCGCAATGAAAGTCTTGTCCTCAAGCACCCTCCAACAATGCTCAAACTATTTGTACAAAAGAAAATCACACAAGTAAAATGAGAAAAGGAGAATATACGACAAAGACAAATAGTCAAGAGCTACCGGCGCATATCTTGAATCTGGTACATTATGTTTGTTACTCGGGAACCGGCCTTTGAATGCTGCTGCATTACAAAATGTTAAGAATTTGTGGAATAAGTCCTCCCACAGGTTGCTACAGGAGATCCACTGTTCCGCTAAAAAAAGCTGCCCCAGCTGGCTACTGCATCCAACCTTCCCACAGAGCCACTGCGCATGCATTCTGTTCAGGGACATACAGATAAAGGGGCAATAGTGGCTCAAGTTGCCTCAAGTGTTTAGGACTGCAGTGTGTTTGAGTTATGTAAGTTATGTGGCGTAATGTGTGTGTTTGTGTGAGATGTGGACAGAGCAGTACATGTGCCGTCGTCATGTGTTCCTGCATGTGCGTGTGTTTGTGCTTTGATTCCTCCCATCTCCATTATCAGATATTCTTTCATAGGTTAATCTTGTCTAACTCTAACAGCTGCTACCCAGCATCTCTGCTGACAGCCAGGTGGGAGCAAGATATAACCTCTCAAACTCCATTTTGTTTTCATTTAGAAGTGGTGCGCCAAGCAGAGAAGCTTGAAAAACACATTAGCCCTCTCTAATTAGCCAGACATGACGGTATTCAAACAAAAGGCTTTTCACGCTTGAGAAACAAATCAATTCAGTCTATAAAAACCCTCACACAGCATCATTTACAAACAGCATACATCATCATTGAAACATAAAAGTACACATTTGAATTAGTGCTCCTTTGTCACAGCTAACTAAGCTCTTTACTTCTATACGTCCACAGTTGGCTGCTAACTTAAGCAGCTGGAGAAACAGAACGAATGTATGAGAACAAAGGTGTTTCAGGGCCACCGTGCCTACTGCCGATGGACAGCTGGTGTGTGTTACGGTAAAGAAAAGAGTCTACAGACATACTAGCAGCTCTGTGGGGCTGTACTTAGGCCCGTCGGCATGCTAACATGCTCACAATGACAATGCTTACATTTGCTAATTAGCACAAAGGCTCACTGGATATTCGCTCATAAACCCAAGTATTGGACAAATTGAAATCTGGACCTGTTGATGGTGCTCGATGAAAAACCAACAAAATGATTGCGATTTATCCTAAGGGGGCATGAATATGCGTACCATATCCCATCCAGTAGTTGTTGAGACATTTCAGTCTGGACCAAAGTGGTGGACCGGCCAACAGCCAGAAGAAGACCCAGATTAAAAAAATATATAATAATTTGAGCACACAGAGCACAAAGACAAGGAAGGAGTCAGAGAGAGACTTACAATAATACTTCCAAATGTAAACTAATTCAAGGCCACAGCGCAGCTGTCAGGTAGGGAGATTAGCATTGGAAATGTATGCAGTCTGTTCAGAAATCAAGTGTCAAAGTAGATGCATCGCTTCAATTAGATCAACAGCCGCAACTGATTGCACTACGCAGCAGTCAAGTAGCTGCCTCACAATCACTACAAATCTGCTCCTCTGAAGCCACTGAGTAGAGATCCGACCATTGTAATAAAGTTGACAGGAAGTACTGTACCAATCTAAATGACTGTGGCGGTATTTTGAAATGATGCACTCCCTAACAGTCTATGTTATCTTTATAGTAATACATCCGGGAGGACCGATTTCCTTGTGCTTTTGGGTTTAATCCAAAATTGACAGGTGAGGGTTTAAACCCCCCCCAACACATATCTTCACAGATATTCAGTAATGTTCCTTCCTGAAATGAGTCTCACAATACATTTTTGAAAGGAGTCAGTTTTCGAGTCAAGTGAGCAACAGGAAAATCTCTCATTGATCCGACTAGCTGGCATTTTATATATGGTTACCCCCATTGCTAGCCTTAGTCACATAGCCCAAATTAGCAGTTTTTAATCTTGTTACATACATATGGTGGTCTATTAACAAGTCAGATACCAAAAAATACAACTTTTAATTAGCTGAATTGATTGTATTGTATTCAAAACTACAAGTAATGTTCAAACAAGGGAGAAAAGTTTATATTTGATCTGCAAGGACCTGTCGGAATCCCAATATTTTCAAGTGCAACGAGCTATGCTTTACTCCAGTGGGGGCACACACTGGACGCTCACTGCACTCCCCCCGCTTCGTGTTGGTGTCAACCGGCAACAGCTGTGCGAGGCTCTGGAGCGCCTGCCAAATGTTTTGGTCGTTCTGTATCCTCCGTGCACAGATCTGTGACAAGTATATCACTCGCACGTCTACACGGGTTTGCAATCACACGTTCAATATAAACCAGTGTGTTACCGCTGGTGTTTGTCAATGTGACAACATGTGCCACATGATCTGAGATTCACTATGCCACTTGCCTTCTGAAAACCAGGTCTGTAGTTGATGCGTCACTAAACCTTGTCGCTGTGAACCCACCAGGTTATCATTGTGGGTTTGGTGAAAACGCACACATGCTCGTGGGTGGCATTGCTGAAACTTGTCTCTAGCACATGGTCTTCATCAATCTAGGCACTGTGTTCTGTGTTTTACTGACAACCCAACATGGATGTATTCAGTTATTACAGAAAAAGACTTATGGCCCTATTGTTGTGGAAGGACAATGAAAATGTGGTGGAAAATGTGTCGTCTGTTTCTGGTGCGACGTCAGTCTGCTGAAACTTTGGTGACTATATCAACAAGAGCAAAAACAGAATAATGCTTAACATGTAAATAAACCATTTTAATGTAACCATGTAAATCCCTGCAGACATCGCAAGGAAGCAGGACAGCACCCTCTGAGAACATACATACATGAAAATAGCAGGTGCGCCTTGAGATGCCTGCCCTTTGTCTGACCCATTCTAGTGATAGGGCAACACTAGGCTATTGTTGTTCAGCGAGCCAAACCAGAAGACTAAGCGAAGTAATCGAACCGCCGACCTTCCGATTGGTGGACGACCGCTCTGCCACCAAGCCCCAGCCGCCCCCAGATTGATGGAACGATTGTGGATAAAGAAAAGGCTGTTTGCTCACCGTCAAAATGCAACCGCCTTCCAGTAACGTTTCTGTCACTATGGCACCACTAATGAACGAAACAATGTGGTTTAGGGTTAGGCCACGTAGGTTGTATTTGAATTAACTTGAATGAATTACGTGTTAGTTGGAATTTGTTTTCCCTTTAAATTTTCGAAAAAGTGACTGCCCTGAGGGACTCAGAGTTACAAAAAGGGGACTGACGAGAATGGGTTGTCCCACTATGGACATATTGACCTACAACTACTTAACTATCACATACTGAGAGTAATTCTGAGCATAAAATGTACAACCTATATAGTGCCTTCAAGCATTCCCGTAATAGAATGAAAAATGCAGTGTCCATAGCTTGTACACTTCTTTTACGCTAAGCCTCCCCTTTGATATGTAGACCATCAAGCAACGCTAATGTTACAGCTGCTCAAGTATCACGCTGAAACTTTAGTTAAATACCTTCTCCTTGTGAGAAACATGACAAAAATATTCAAAGCAGGAGCTAACTTAGCTAGCTTGCAAATGCTAGCCAACCAGCTTGTCGGGCTCTCTCCTAAAAGGATAACACGCTGGCTATAGAGCAGATCGTCTTTAATGCCTTGAGCGGAGTGATACTGCCCTCTGATAACTCTGTTTGAAATGGGGCTAGCTCTTTTAGGTGTACACTGGTAAAACAACGGTTTCAAAAAAACTCAATGTAATGAAACATGTTTCATGCAATTCCACAGATTGAGAAACCTTTTACCCAGTGAGCGACAAACAATCCATCGCGGCAATCACACCAATAAATAAATAAGTACGACAATAAAATCATACTAAAAAAGGCTAAACTCTTAGTGTCAGACCAGAGAAACTGGCCTTTAAATAATGAGTTGAATCGGAATTTAAATAAAAGTGTACAGTTTGGACAACGCACACTGTGTGTTCCACTTTGACAAGCCCTGCAGTTTAAAGACTTTTCAGGGAAGAGAAAAACCTGAAACTCAAAAGATTGCCCTTTTTGGAGAGAATGAACCTCTTTGTTGTCAGCCTCCTAGAAGTATCTCAAGGTGAGCCTTCTTTTTTTTCTTTTTTTTTTTTTTTTTTTTTTTTATTAGC
>CM022484.1:17942841-17960346 GCA_011952105.1 Coreoperca whiteheadi
CCTTCTTTTTTTCTTTTTTTTTTTTTTTTTTTTTTAAAGAGCTGGTTGAAGGAAAATGGTCTGTGACCTTGGGCTCTAAACGGAGTTCAGCGTGTTGTCCACTGGACAGAAGACGAGGCAGGAATAGCTGACATCCGCACAAGGACAAACACTTCATGAGCCTGGGCCAGGCTAATATGTTCTGAGCCACAATGATCATTTGGCAGGACACTTATGTAGTTAAAACTACTATTAGCTGCACAAGCATTAAATTAGATAAGCATTATTCTTTTCATTCTATTGCAAACTACCCTGAAATACTGTTGTCTACAAATAAATAGCATGTTCCAATATATATTCTTTAAGGTTGGTTGTGAAACGGTCTTTCCCCTCTACACTTTACAGTGTTCAAATCATCTCTGCAATAAGCAGTAAGCTCGAGGCTTCTTCTCTCACTCTGTCACATCAGTCTGAACAATCTTCAAAATCCCTGCCGATCCCTAAAACCACCACCTCCATGAAATGCAGCAGTTTAGCCCTAGTCTGAAATTCAAATGAAGATTAATCAGAAATGCTATCAAGGCAGCTTGAGTAACAAGCCCTCCAAAGGCTGCGTGACTCACCGATCCACAAGAGAGAGAGCGAGGAGGAGGAAGAAAGGTGAGAAAAGAGGTGGAGAAGAGATACTCGGACTTGGCACTGTCACTTTAGGTCTAACAGGCCAGGGGCCTCATTTATAAGACTTTGCGCAGGATTTGCATCAGAAGTGGCGTACAGATGAAACATAGCACGTGCGTACGCACAGAAATATTTGGATTTATAAAACCGTGGGCACGCACACATCCTACGCAGTTTTCCCTTAATAAATCACAATCAATTCTAAATGTAGCTTTTATGGCTTCATGTCACGCCCACAGTTGCCCATAAATAGTCCGTGAAACGCCCACAAGTTAATATTCATCGATGGCGAAATCATGGCAAACGCAGAGAGGAAATCAATGAAACGTAACGTCACTCAATGTGACGTAGAAGTTATCGTTGGCGAGGTGGAAAAGAGGAGGGCACAGTGTGGGCATTACTAATGCCAAAAAGGCACTTGAGTGGCAAAAGGTTGCAGACGCCGTAAATGCTGTAGCCTCACAACCTCGGGCCAAGGCCGAAATAAAAAAAAGAAATGGCCGGACATCAAAGTCGAGGCAAAAAAGCGTCAGGCGCTCCATCGCCAGAGTGTGCCTGCCGCGGGTGGCCCAAAAGACGGCAGAGGTCCAACAGGACGGCTCGAGGAAGTCGGAACCGGCTCATAAGCCACTCGTCCTCGTTTGCCAGCAAGTCTTCTTGCCGTCTGAAGACGCGGTCACTCCCAATCCTTCCGTTTGCCACATCTTCTAAGAGCGCAAGCTCAGCCATTGTGCGTCATTACGCATTGTGATGGGGCATTTTATTTCCATCCATTTAATTGCATCTGACAAGCTACAGATGTCGGTTATTATTTATGAGGATGAATTGCATAACATGCCAGCATTATTGCAGAACACATTTCACTTTTCTTTTTGCAAATATGTGTTAATTAGCATTTCTGTTGTAATTTGTTTGATATGGTTTGTTTTACACTGCAGATCGATCAGACGGGTGTTCCTGTTGGCTGTTAATTGTAAGACGTGCTTTGTGAAGTCTTCATGTTATTTATGAGAGGCAGTATTGCCATTTCTTTTACACAACGGTCTACAGTTTCACACACTTTCACTTGTTTCTTCCATCTGCCGACGGTGTCTCCATTTCTCATTTCACCCGTTTTTGTGCGTACGCCTGGGTCAGAGCGTGCGTGTTGGACCGCACATTTTCCCGTCAACTTTGCTTTTTATAAAATACCAATTATTGCGTAGAGAGCGGCGTATGCCTTCTTTTGTGCGTACGCAATTTATAAACGAGGCCCCAGGTCCCTATGTGTGCGCATTATGTTTAACGGCTCGTATACGCCAGCCATCGGACTGTAGGCTACCATGACTACTACGTCTCAGTGTGCGATGCTTTCGGCGTGCACTCGGGGAGCCAAATGACACGACGCTCGGCTACACGGCTGTTGCGTGTTATCGCCAAGTGATGGTTTGTGTTTTGCGCACAGTGAAAAAAAGTTTGCCGCTATACACAAATGATCTCACGGTAATTTTTGGAATAACTCAGTAGTGTGAACACTGAACATCAGTTTGCTTTGAGAAAAAAAATTATGTTTTTTTTATAAATCATCCGAGCAGTGTTGTCCTTTAGTAAGTTATTTCCTCCTGCGCTCGCTTGTCAATGTAAATCCAGCTGCGGTGGTCTGTAAACCCAACAAGTGCCCCCAAAGTGCCCAAACTACAGTTTAGCTCAGTCTTTTGAAGGCTGCTCTAGATTCGTCCTCTTTAGTCCATCTTCTCTTCACGGTGGTCCAGTGAGAGTGGCAAAAGTGAGGGGGTGAAGTAACCACAACCACTGCCTCGTAAAGCTGCTCACTGCCCTCTAATGGCCCTACTACCCTGTTAGAAAAGCAAACTGGCTGTTAAAACATCCAGAGTAAAATACAAATACAGAGATACACAGCCAAACAGCAGTTTGTGTGTGTTTGTTTTCGACAGCTGTTGGATTTGTATTTCTGCGTGCATGTTTGTCTCTGTGCTCACACATTGCTGGTCTGCACGGGCCAGTCGAACCCCTGTGAAAACTACCTCACCCTGAGTGGTACCCTGCAAGTCCGAAGATGCTAATGTAACACCTTATGAAAGCAGTGCTCTCACCGGTGTTATCAGAAGCTTATTGTACCACTGATTGCATTTGACTATATGTTTTGTCTGCTTCATGTTCACTCTGCAGCGTCACCATACACGCATACATCTAAAAGTGCTCAAAATAAAACATGTTTATCTCTCAAGTCTCTTTGTAATTAGTCCAGTTTTGTTTTCTATTTTGTATCATTTGGCTCCACATCTGTTTCAGTGCTTGATGAGTTTCATCAAATCGAGGCTAGGAGGGACTGTGTGTGTCGGTGAGTCTCTGGGAGAATCGGTTTCAATTTTTGACTTTGACGGGGAGGACATTCTGCACAGCAGTGCACATGGTGTGTGAGTGCTGGCATTGGAGGAGTTGTGTTGGTGAGGGGAGGGAGATAAAGTGAACATGTTTAGGAGCTTCAGGACAGAACGTAAAAAAAAAACAAAAATGGAGGATAGTGAGACCGCAGGTTAAAGACCTCTCAGGGCAAAGATGTGGCTCTAGTTTGCCATTTTTTAAAGCCATCAGGGCAAAGTCATGTACTGCAGTTATACATGCAACAAACAGGTGGAAACTTTGCTCAGATATATATATATGTATTTTGACAGTCAGTGGTGGAAGAAATAGTTCGATATTTTACTTAAGTAAAGTACGAAGAGTGTAAGTACTCGTACTAAGTACAGTTACGTTCCACCACTGTTCACATGAAATGAATAAATAATGATGCGTTGCATTTGGTATTGACTTTATCTTTACATATTAAAAACTATCACTTCTGAAACGCTTCCAGTGCACATTTAACCTTCGACAGGGACGTGGCGGAGCCATAGAGCAACCAGAATGCACTGCAGCGGGGGAACGCCTCCAACTGTGAAGGCAATATCAGTTATTCTGTTCTGCAAAACAGGGTATTTACCAGTCCCTCCAGAAAAACGCAATTATGCGATCGCCTGATTTAATGCATAATCAGCCAAAATCAGCATATTTATGCGAGGGTCGCATTTCTTCAAATACGCCACACTATTGCCACGTCAATTGCCGATTTCCGCAAGCAAAATATGCCGGGGTAGCATGATTTCATAATCCCTGCATTTTCGTTGGAAAAAAGTCACATATCAGCAGAAAGTTGAAAAATGTTGCCTTTAGTTCACACAAGTAAAGTGCCATTATTTTTCCCCTATTGCCATTAAAGCAGCAGCGGGAGCAGCCGGGAAGAAGCAGCTCACCTACACCGAGGCGTCAACTTCCAAAACATTTGCTAGGGCCGAAAGAATCAAGGTCATAGTTTACAAGATTAAAGCTTGTAAAATCATGAAAAGGTTGATAGTTAAATTAAAAACACAATGAAACAGAGAGACTCTTTACATTAAGGTAGTAGCCTAGTGAGAACAGGGTGTTGGGGGGAAATCACCGTTTTTTCTCTTTCAAACCGCAGTTTGCAAGTTCATCGCATATAATTGCATAAATATCCCGCAAGAAAATCAAGGATTTTTGCCCGCAACAATCACAAAAGAAATCCACGAAATAAGTAACCCTACCCTAATATTAAGTTGCATTGTAAACACAACAGAACCGCAATACATGCTGAATGGACATTTGTAAACGTGAAAAATACAGTATCGAACCACGTAACCCATATGTAAACACTTGACCCAGAACATGATTTTAATAAAACTATATCATAGCACAGCATGCCTTAAGCTTAAACCCTCTCTTTGTCGCTCTCTTTCCTTTTGACACACACACACACACACACACACACACACACACTGTGGCAACTTGCCAGATGGCACATTGTCACAGCATGAGGTTTTGTGGTGCTAAAGGCGATGCAGCATGGCACTCTGTAAACTGTCATTTGGCAGCAGAAATGACGGGACTGGATCAAACCGAGGAAGATCTTTCTCTCCCTCAAACACGCACAGGCACGCATGCATTTAGTCAAGCACTCACATTTGAGCACATACAGACAACCGCTCTGAACGAATACACGGATGCACATACAGTACATGCATGCATACAAATGTATCCACACACTGTGTCAAACCCTGGTTATCTTGAGTGCCAGAGGCTAAAAGAAAGAACTTCATTTATCAGTTTAACCTAAAACTAATTCAACAAAAGGCCAATAAGAGTATTTCCCATTAGTGTGTGTGAATTAATCTACTGTCCAGTTGGCAGGATTGAATTGGTAAAGCTGCCAAATGAAAAGCGGGAGTAACAGTATAGCGCGCACACACACACACCAGTTAATTACATATCGTGAGTGTGTCATGGCTAACCACTCTGTCTTTATCGCTTAGGCTTAGGCCAGCGGGGTCAGCTGCTATTTTAGCTAACACAGCAGCTTGGTGGCCTAACTCTGATAGAGGGGGTACACACATCCACATAGATACACACATGCACACTGCACACACACACCTCAACGTACGAGAGTTAAGACATTCGTATTGCAGTTTTTAAATTGATGTCGGTCTCAAATGCTACATTTTCCTGTTCGAAGCCGCTCTTACCCAATCACCTCGAAAAACAGCCACCGCAGCATTGAAGGGATAAGAGCAACTTCCACTGTAGGTGCTGTAAATCTAGGTGGCTTATCCAGTTGAAGGACTTCATTGCAAAAAGCTGAATTTATTTTGGGAAGATTGCAACCTTGTGTTCATTTCTCACTAAGAACAGGTAATTGCGCTCTCTCAAATACTGGTGCCCAACCTTTTTTTGTCTGATGTACCACCACAGGAACTCAAACTGTCGGCATTTCACTATTTATTCACTTTTAGCAATCTATTTCAACCATGTATCCATTTTGTTATGCTAACCATTTCAACTGTTTCCATTTTAGCTATTTATTGTTCCGCTTTTAGCAATCGTGTTCAATCATTTGTCCATTACTTTTAGGTTACTATTTGAACAGTTTATTCAACTGCTTATTTGTTACTTTTGTTACCCCCTGGCAACTATAGAAGGGTACCCATGATTTGGAATCGCTGCTCTAAAACTTTGAGACTCCTTTCTGAAAAGCAAAGGTGATGCAGCAGCTAATGATATCAGTATTCAACAAATGAGGCCGACGATGTGATCACAGTTCACGTGTAAAACCCCTCAGTCTCTTTCAATGTCAGTCTACTCTGTGAAATACATTTGCAGCCTGTAAAAGGCACATTAGATTGCGAGGCATGATGCGGCACAGTTCACAGTTCAGCATGTTGCAGTATGGGTTAGACCCGTCTCTTAGCAGCTTCCAGAGGTGTCAAGGCGTGACTCATCATCAGTCGGCTTACTGCTTGCTGACTTTTTTTTGGGGGGGGGGCGTGCATCATAGACCTGCAGCCGCTGAGAATGCAGCTCTGGCTATATCATCACAGCACCAGACAAATAATCCATGATGGTACTTCCTGCGGTTGTTAGAGAGGCTGAATTTATTTGTCAAGACACAGGGGGAACATCTGTATTGGTGTGAAAAGGCAAAAGGCTGTTAGACTGACTCATCTCTCGGGTTGGCACTCGTGAGCGACACTTGAGCAGCAGTTCTTCTTTTACTGGCAATTTAGAATATATTAAAAAACAAATAGTGGTAAGCAGGTCTGCCCAAAACGACATAACCATGGCAACAGGAAATGCAGACACTTGTGCATTTCCACACTATGAAACTTTGTTTTGACCAAGCGAGACTAAAGCTTGCTGTCAGAAAAATGACAGCTATGACAGGTGTTGCAGAGTAAGTTCAACACTGGGGCCGTATCCACACTAACGTGAATACACAGTATATGGGGACATCATGTATGTATGAAATCACTGACATGTCTACTTCGATTGTCAAACAACTACATTAGAATAAAACTATTATTGATTGACGGTCATAAATGCTACCACGTTTTTTAGTTTTAGGGGGGGGGAGGAGTCTTCTTACCAACTTCTTGGACACCTTTGTGAATGATTTATCAAACAAGAGTCATACATCCGCTTTCTGCAAAACCTCAGTTTGCTCTGCCCTTTCTACAATGCCAGACATGACGTTTTAAACGTAGACATTCTGGGCAGCATTTCCAGAAAAAAGATCAGAAATTGATATAAGAATTGCAATTCTCTTAAAATCAATTCACAAATTCCGAAAATCCATTCTTGTACATTGTTAATAATGTTATGTTGGCGGAGACCATAGACTGTAAATAAAGAGTCTATGGCGGAGACACAGCGCTCACACACACACTACAGTTATCTAGTTCTTCTTTAATGAAAGCAAGCGTTTGGGCGCATTTTGGATTGGGAGATTAAAAGTGAAGTATCACGTGAATGTGTCATACGCCATCACCCAAAGACTAATGTCATCAAAGAGGAGGCGCACTAGCAAATGAGACCGGCTAATCAACGCACACTTCACTGGTACCCAAATTCTGATTGGGCTTAAAACAAACAAACGACCTATAGCCTGCTTTTAGGGTTTGAGCCCAGGTGGGTATGCTTGGGCTATGATGATATGCGTTTCCCACTATAGCTGGTCCTGATTGGTAGCAGGGCCTACCGCAGCCAATCCGTGACAACCTCCTCCCCTTAGCCTTTAACTCAAGTGTGTCTGTACTGGAGACTAGACACAAAGCTCTGTTCAATTCAGTTAAAAGGCTTTATGGATGCAGCCGTGTTACATTACTGCTGATGGAAACCAAACAGGTCCTGCTGTTCACATTAAAACCGGCGGGATGCTTTTATTGTGAAAAAGGGTTTAGGAAATGCAATGTGTTTGTCACCACGTTAGCGGAGCTTCTTTAGTCTTGCTATTCCTCATTAAAAACAGCTCTAATCAACCAGATATGGACACATTCTGCGCTATTCAGTCAGCGGATCAGCTTTAAATATTGCAGGGAGGAATAGTAGAACCCTGCTGTACCAATACAGTGGTCTCATTGAAATGAATGAGGGGGCTGAGTTTTTTCATGCGGTGCTAATGTCTCTCTGAACACGACATTACTGTGGAGATGGTCTGGAGATGTATTCAGAGTGACACATGTACAAAAGTCTTGTCGATCTTGGTCGCCATGACGCTGTCAGGGGTGACGGGGAGACGTACAGTCGATCTGATGGGAGCTCTGTCCTGTGGAAGTTCAGCTTGATGTGATGAGTAAGCAGTCACAGTTCATTTGGGGAATTCAGTTTTCCCATCTAGCAAATATATCCCTCACAAGCCTCCTGCGCTTTGAGTCATGCTCTAACTGTGCGAAGTCAAGTATAAATATTCACTCCTAGTTACAGACAGAGGGAAGCTCTCGTCTGCTCAAGGTAAAGTAGATGCCATGTCGAAGTTCAGAACTGCTCAGCGCCATAATTGTCTGCACAAAGTTCTTCATTCAAGTCATCAGACATTGATATTTGAAAATACGGCTGAAGAAATTAAAGGACAGATCACTTCTTTGTTGCAGGAGTTCAAATGAAGTGCACGCTTTAAATAGCCCTCGAATTTAATCTGCGAAGAACACACTGTTCCACATCTTAGGAGCAAGGAAGGGAACTTTTTCAGTTGCCAAGTGTCAGCGGCTGATAAATCCCAGTGTTGCTAAGCTACTTTTACTATTTCCCCAACTGACTAAAATAAAACAGGTCTCTTAAAAAGTATTAAAATGTTGTAAAGCCGTAATTCTCCACACTGCAATGACCAGTTGTGGTGACATCCACTCAAGCACTCATTGACTGGTCTCCCACTCCACTCTAGCTACTCCTAAATCTTTTTCAAAACCGTTGTTCCTAAATGTGTTGGTTGCCGGCATGGAGCCCACATGATGGCCTTTTTGACCTGCCAGAGCAACTTGGAAATCAAACCGCAGAGTCACCAGTCAGCGCCAGCTTAACTTAACAGCATGTTGAGTAAACCACAACACCTGCACGGCGACCATGATAATCTCTCAGCTAAGATTAGCTGTGCCTGCTGTGTTTCTGAGCTGGAAGTTTATCACGGTCAGTGTGCAGGTGTTCTGATTTATCTTCTCAGCTGGATGAGATAATTACTACAACAACAACAACAAAGAAGAAACTGCGATTGTCAAGATGGACAAGGTCACCAAAACACTGACGTGAAAAGCGTGACATATTAGGACCACCTCTGCATTCAGCACTGCAGACTGACCGGAGTTCTCTTTACCCAGCGCCTCAGAATAACTCCTACACACTTTTATTACAAGTAAAAGTCCTGCATTGAAATTTTCATGTAAAAGTAGAAAAGTATCATCAGCAGAACATACTCAAAAGTATCGAAAGTAAAAAAGTATGTTTGCCAGAATGGGCCCTGGCAGTATTACTGGGCCATTATTAGTGATGCATTTACATGTAAACAGTACTTTAATGTTATAGCTGGTTGAGGTGGAGCTAATTCTAACTAGTTCATATGCTTTTGGGTGGTTTAGTTTACAACACTGCATCACATTTGTTAAACCGATCACATGTTTTGTTACAAGTTATGTAAAACCTTAAAATCGAAAAAGTAACTTGACTAATAGCTGTCAGATAAATGGAGTATAAAGTACAATATTTGCGCCTGAAATGTAATGGACTTACACAACAGTGCCGGTCTTGTGCCAAAACAGTATCTTTAAATAAGCTCAAAGGCATCAATGAATGTCTCTCCTCCCACTGAACGTGGGCCTGTCTGACAGAACACCATCTCCCGGCAGCTCCTAACATGTGAGGACAGCGCATGCGTCAGCGTTTACCCGGCAGAGGCTCTGTTAAAGTTTTACTTTTTTTTCAGTTTTAGGCCAGTGTTTCCACACTTTTAGGTATTGGTCGCTTTTAACTGGATAAAGGTTTCTAGCGTCCTGACGTGGTTTTAAGTTGGGGTTTGTCTTCAATAAACCTAAACCGTAGCAATGACTTCACTCCATGCCTCCACTCACCTCACCGCCCCCCACGGTTGTCGAGCTGGACTCGGCTGTCCTGGCCGGGAATCCCAAGCTTGAAGAGGCCATGTTGGTCACCGACGCCACCGCACCGGCTGCTCAACCCCAATCTGAGGGCCGCTGGCCACAGCAGGGAGCCAAACCTTAGCTTAGCTCCTCTGCAGTCCACGACCCCCGCGCCAGAAGAAGCCATTGTCACACTCCTCTCCTCCCGGTGAGTTTGAACTGAACAACAAGTGCGACATTCTGGGTGAGACACCTCAGCCTCCTGGATAAATATAGCAGTGTCCAAAACATCACGGAAACGACGTCTCCAACCGGAGTTCCGAGAACTGGTCGCTTTTGCCGGTTCCTCAGTGTCCACATCTGGCGTCCGTCGGCTGGCCCAGCACATCACGCATTTCCTTTTTGTCGACAACTTCAAAGTCTTTTGTTACTCCTTTTACGTGAATGGCGGCATTCACCCCAGCGACCCTGGCGCACGCGTTTAAACTAAACTGACTGACTGACTGACTGACTGACGCGCTGACCACCCACGTGCTCACGCCCAGACCAAACGTCGCTCACCTGGAAGCGGTGCCCACCACAGACCGCGCACAAAGATGGACTTCACGGCGGCTCCCCAACAGTGACGCATAAAGATCTCGACCTCCCCCTGGTGGCGGGCCGCAGTACGGGTCACAAGCCCCGCCCCCTCCGTGTCAGTGGATGGGACACGCGCCAAACTACAAACTCCAAACTCAAAGTACACGTCAAATACATTTTCCCCCAAGATGGTTTCTGTCGGTTTAGGAATTTCTTATCACACTGATGTAAGTTTGATTTTAATTAGTTATTTCAAGCTATAAAAACGGGATGTGACGTTATGATAGACAGCTGAGGCCGGCTCGCGATTGCGTCGGCCGGGTCGAGCGGTGTGCGAAGCTCGGCCCCACTGTCGCCCTTAGTGAAACCCCATGCAAAAAGCCTTGGGATGAAAGTAAAGACCTTCCTAACTTTCCAAGATTGCGAAAAGGGAACCCATCTCGTCTCGACCGCTGCAACCCCTTGCACATGGGAGCAAGTAGGCCCCCCCCCGCCTGCCGTGTGTGCAGAACGCTGCGGTGAGACGTCTTAACTGGTTCCCATAAGCATGAGCACGTTGCCCCCGTACTCTGTCGGTTTTGGAGTTCATCTCAAGCCCCTCATTTCTGGTCGCCCCCCGGGCTCGGCAGAAGCCCAGGGGTGACCGTGCCTCCGCAGTTGCGGGCCCCAGTCTGTGGAACAAACTGCCCCACCAAATCAGATCTGCCCCCTCCCTCGTGTCTTTTCAAGCACACCTCAAGGCCCACCTCTTATCTTTGCCTTTTAATTGGACTTAAATTGCTCTATTTTCTATCTTACTCTCTGCCTGGGCATATGCATGATTTAGCTTTCACTCCCAAGACATACGAACACAAACGTGTTAGTCCAAGGCATTAGACATATATGGCTAGTTAGGACTGATTTCCTCCTCGGAGAACTGCTACATGCTGGCACAGGTGAAGCAGTTAGAAGCTGTAGTTCCTTACAGACGCTCTCAAAGGTAGATGTACCTCTGTAGATAATAGTGACAGATTAACAACAGATTTTCATGCTTCGACAAAAGGTGCGGAACAGAATCACTTGAGGAGATGAAACTATTATGAAGACGGCTTATGTACATATTTTGTGCCTTTAAAAACATGGAATTTCCAGCTCCTAAGCGGCCAGAAATAACTTCCCGTTCCCCGCCCAACATGTTTGGATCCCTCCGTTGCCTCAGCACAAACTTTAAATTGAAACTGATTTACATCACAGTTGCCAGCGCCTCCACAGTGCATCTGAAATCCTCTCCGGGGACGTCCTCAATCTGCGTGTTATCCTTCATTGTGGCAATAATGCCGTTGCTGTGTGGCTCCTCTGTTCGAAAAAATAGAATCAGGAAATTGATTTCAGACACGGGGCTTAAAATCCCACTAAAGTGCTGTTAAGTCTGTCTCGACATTTCTGCCTTAGTGATCCCAGAATGTTGCGACATTTGCTAGGGAGAGCCAGTGTTGATGAAAAGGACTCGCGCTGGCATGTGGTGGTTTACAGGCCTGCAAATTGGGGGAGTTAGGAGGGCATGGGGAGGCAAACAGCACAGGCTGACGCTATAACAGTGACATACTGTACAAATACATCGCTACAATATGCAGAGGGGAAAATGGCCGCGAGCAAAACAATAAAGGACAAGTTGATTTAGCTAATATTTGCACTATATGTTTTCGGCTTCATAGTGTGCTCCAGCTGCTTCTTTGTTGGCATGTCTTCCGTCTTTCATCACACATTAGGGTAGATGTGTGTGTGTGTGTGTGTGTGCATTAGCTGGCGCCTGCCTGCAACCATTGTTGGTTTTAATGTATTTTTAATTTCCCATGAAGTGACTGGAGTCCTCAGTGACCGGCACTCCATAATTGGCTGGCTGTGTGAACATCAGTCAGCCTAACGAGAGCGAGGGAGCTTCTACTGCGGGGCTGCTGCATGTGCACACACACACACACACACACACAGGTATGTACTTGCATTTGCAAGTGAATGCAGCCTGGCTCGTTTTTGTGTCTTTTCTGTCTTCTCCTTTCCTTCCCGTCCTCTAACACACACACACACACACACAGGGAAAGAGTCTCATTAACCAAGCTAGCATTGCCATTTCCTCCAGAGGGATCAGACAAGAAGTATTTACCTGTTAGACTGTGTGTATGGGAACGGTGTATGAATACAACCGATACAATTAGCTACACGCTGCACATTAGCACAGCTGTTAGCCGCGGCCTGCTCGCCACGCTGGCTAACGCATGCACAGGCACACTAAATGCATTCATTACACACATACAACAAGTAGGAGCAGTGACTCTGGGTGTGATCTAAAGCATCTGCATTTTCATCATAGTGAAGAAGATTCTAGGCTCACTGGGGGACAAATCACTACGCTGCAGAAACGTGTTGCTGCAAGGTTTCTAGGCTGTTCGGATAGGGAGGCGCTGGGGACACGGCGCTGTGAAATATATCGTACCTTGACATTGACTGCAATTGGACATGGAATATTTCGAGATGCAGTGATTTCTCTCTGCTCACACACAACAGTACTCGCAAGCGTGCACACACTAAGAAAACACACATGCACAACACGACGCCTTATTTAAAGCCATTTTGTCATATATAGGATTTATTTACACTTTCTATTTACAGACGTTTGTTTCAAAATCTTCTCTGTACACATTTTTAAATTCAAGAACCACTACTCCTGTCACCCACAAGCTCTAGTATTATTAGATTTTTCCAAGTACTCAAGAGGCAAAAGACATGGGGGGGGGGGGTTCAGTTTGGTTTTCATAAACATATTTTCATGGCTGGAGAAGTAGATCAAGGGGAAAAAAACTCTAAAAGAAATGAAAGCAGCTGAAAATGTTACTTAAGGATACCCTCCTGAAGAAGCTCCAAAGAATGTTTGAAGTTTACCTTTATGTGTTTGTGTGAGCTAATAGAAAAAGGGCTCCAGCCAGATATCACCCCAGCCTTCATCACCACGGAGACGTGTGTGTGTGTGTGTGTGTGTGTGTGTGCGCGCGCGCTGAGAGATGGCGGGTAACAGGCAGGCTAACCTGGACATCGTTAGCATGTGAATGTGTGAGCAGGCAGCTACTTCTTGTCAAAGGGAAATGACTGCATATGACTTTACGGGGGGGGGGGGGTAAAAACCTTCTCTGTTTGCCCATGACTAACAGGCACACGCACACATTCGCAGAGAGTACAGTAGCTGTCAACCTCCAACATTATTTGTTGCCCCTGGGGGTATCCTTGGTCACCACTGGCATCACTTCTTTCTCCCATGTGTTCAATATGAATGTGTGCAATAAGGCAAAATAACTGCTTGAAAAGTAGGACATTGGACAATAAATGGGACAGTAATCGACCGTTCGTGTGTCCCCTGTCCCCCTCAGTTACTGTTGCCATGCCTGTCAAGCCTTCCACTCTCGGCACATGTGCAGTTTAATATGATAACGATGGCAGATTCATTACTCAAATTCTCAGTCATTTTTTGAAACACTGGTTTCCCTGATTTCAGACGGAGATAGACAAAAGCAGCTTCTCATTTTCTAGACGGCAACCGTTGGTTTGGCTGTCTGAAATGACGACTGTTCGTGGCAGATTTTAATCAGCTGTAGCTAGCTAGCTAATTAAGCCAACGTTAGCTCCATGGGTTGATTTAAAATGCTGTCGCTGGCTGACTTTTTAATGTTTCCAGCTGACTCTTAAATATGCACTTGATGGCTACATACATGACATTGTGGTAAAAGACTAATGCTAAAGCTAACAGGTCCCAGGCAAAAAGTTAGCATCCTCACCAGTTGATGATCCATATAGAGGGCTAGCTAGTTAGCTCCACTAGTATGATAAGGAAAAATGTAAGCTCGGACCCTGTTTGGCTGCTTCGCTTAAATACTTGTTAGTATTTTTAAATGGTATGTTTTCACTTTTAACATTACAAAAGAAAAGGAGTTTGGGATGAGGACTAACAAATGACTTTAACAAATGTAATTCTATCTCAGGGAACGTTGGCTGGTGTTGCTGGAGCACAAACGTCCCAGAAATCCAAAAAAGAGCCGGACAGAGCTGCTAACGTTAGCCCAAACTCTGATAGCATCCAGGACCGGCTTCCACATAGTGTGGAAATTCAAAGCAGTGGATGTGCTAGTCCTGAGCCTTTTTCAAAAAAATGTTTTAATGTTTTTTATATTTACGTAATTATGTAACGGCACAAACTAATGTAGTTAGCTAATGATATTCTCCTTAGCCTTGAAAGTAACTCTTAAGTTACTACTGTAGGTAGTAAGCTAGTTAGCCGGACATACCGACAAACGATTGCTGCAAACGTCACTGTCCATTCCTTACACTTTACTTCTTGTGGTTTTGGTTTTGGAGAGGCTACAAAAATCTATTGCTATTACTACAGATCCACGCTGCACACTGCTTCAACATGTGGAGAAATCCAAAGCTTGACCGGCCTGCTGTGCCTTGTTACAGTTGCAAAACCTTGGTGGGGTTAAGTGAACGTTCAATTGCCTAGTTTGAGCTATTAAATGCCCAGTCTTATTGAACAGTTCATGTTGGAAGCTAACACACCCAAAAACTAGATATGTACCAAAAAAACATTTTCTGTCTTTTCACAGCAAATTCAAAATGTCATACTATTGCTTGCAGAAAACTAAAACATTTCAAGTTCATTTGAGGTCAAAAACACAACTAGGATGTCTCATGTCTCCAGAGTCAGGCACAACTTAATAGGCTCGTCATGTAAACAGCGTAAAAAAATAAAACCAAAAAAAGAGAAAGACAAATCTTTAAAATGCTGATTGAAAGAATATATCTCATACAAAAAGACAGAGCGAGGACAAAAGGCTATAGACTTTTGAATTAAGTGCAGTTTTTCCTTGTCAGAGAGCATGGGAGATGTGATACTGGTGCAGATTGTGCAAAATAGAATAAAGAAAAAAAACCGTAACTCAAGAGAAAAAAAAACAACATGTGATCAAAGACTGACAGCTCTCACAGAAAAAGCGCAGAAACTTCCAAAGAAACACAACCCTGTCCCTCTCTCCCTCCATCTCCCCTTCACACACCTACGCACACCGTCTTTGTGGGCTGGGGTGACAATAATGGATCCTGGCGGAGTCTCGACGCGAGGCGCCAAACGTTAACAAGCTTTGTGTTATGTCATGAATGTCTGATTACCCCCACCACCACCACCCCCCAACCCTCCAACATTACACCAATATGGTGCTACAGACTTCCATGGGCTCTATAAGAAACAGAGCAATGTAAGACAGGAAAAAGACAAAAGGTACTCTAACGGTGCGATGACCAGTGTTAAGTAGGGGCTAATTAGGTTGGATCGAAATGCACTTGCTGTGTTTGTTCATTTGTGTGTGCCGCTCGCTATATGCAAAGGTATTTCACATGAAAGGGTGAGTTGAATAATTGTCATCTGTTAAGCCTGTCAGGTTCCTGCCACATTAGAGAGGAGGTCAGACGTTTACAATGCTTTCCCCGTCCCATCACAATCAAATGTAACCACAACATTTAAAGCCGTGATTCTGCTCTATTCCACCATGTTTTGTATTTACAGCAAAGGTGTAGTGAGGTCCCTAGTGAAATCAAACATTGACAATTAAAAAAACAAAACAAAAATCATTTTGCCAGACCAGTTGGAAAGAGAGGCGATGGCGCACACAGCTGCACCCTGATTAGCCTTTGTTTTTTGTGACAATATGGAGGATATCGAGACAGGATTGACGGATCCTGAAGCTGAGTGAAGAGAGAGAGAAGAGAGAGCTTTGTATCGTAAGTGTGTCTAATACAGATCCAGGATGTCACAGTCTCCAATATCTCTGCTGATCTGCACTGGATAAACCGGCAAGCTGTGCAGAATACAAAGTTAGAACTGACTAGTTTTAAGTGCACACTAGCATGGACGTTATTTTGTAAATTTTGCCGCAGCCTGGTTCTGGTTGCACATGATTCAATTAAGAGAACCAATATGGATCAAACATGTGTAATTGCTCTTTAAGGTTGCAATACTTCCTTAAAGATAGAGGCCGCAAAAAAAAACAAAAAAAAAAACCATGCACCTGCTGCTTTCATGTTTATAGGCATAATAACTTTGTGGATGACTATTAATTAAGAATCACTCAGTGTTGAGCTCAGTACAGATTGCCTTACTGGTGTTCCCACCATAACGTGATTTAAAGTTGTCGTTTTGAGGTGGAACTGCTGTTTTAAGAGTGTGTAAGGCTTAATCTGTTGCAACTTTACTTCACACTTTTCATTTGTGCTTGTTGTTGGAATCACCAAACTGTCAAATGAGTGGCTCCACGCTGAAAACAGACGTGGTCCCCTAAGTCCTATTCTCAGCAAAATGTCAGACTCTTTGCACCTACACCGAAATCAACAGACAACAAACTGTGTTTGTGTAGCCATAGAAAAATACGACCCAAAAGACAGAAGGGTGGAAGGGATGAGGGAAAACAAAGAAACAAATTAAGGCAAAATTGCTCATTTGGAACTTCAAAAACAACCCTGTGAAGAAGCACTTTTTTCTTCTGTGTATACCAAATTTAGCTTCCACGAGGATGATTCCACTTCTGAATGGAACTGCAAATAGTTTATTTTGATCCCATACTGATGTGTGCATGTTTGTAGGTATGCACAAATGTATGCATTATTAATCTGTGCATGCCTTACTGAGGGCATCTCTAGTTCTCATTACTTTTGTGTTAATGTGTGTTCTGAGGTAGTACTGGGTTCGGAGGGGGTCGTTAATATACAAGCAGGTCCAAGGAAAACCTAGAGCGTGGGAATAGGTAGCTTTCTTACGATGTGAAGGTGGAGGACTCGGCCCCCAGTTGGTGTGTGTGGTTTGTGGAAGGAGGGAGACATGGCTCCCCTCACAGACTGACAATTTCTCCGTCTGTAAAGTCCTAGCGGGTTTGAAGGGAAACAAACTGTGTCCCTTTTGGCACAAAGCAGGAGAGAAAAGGGGAAAAAAAAGAAAGAAAAACAGGAGATGCTGTGCCCTTTTGCCATCTTTCTTTGTCTTTGCAAACTGAAAAAAAAAAAAGGTCTCAAACCAAACAAATGTACTGCCACAGTATTGGAAATAACAATTAGCAGGAAAGACATTTTCTCTGAGCCAGACTGATCCCCCGGCGGTACTGAGCAACAGCTCGCGGTCCTGCATCAGGCCTGAGGTTGTACTTTGAGGCGACCGAACTCCAGCGAGAAGTCGTGGTCTTCAATGATGGCGAGGGTTCTGCGCTGGACTGAAGGAGAGCACATTTCAGAGCTGATCAGAGGG
>CM022484.1:17960371-18034834 GCA_011952105.1 Coreoperca whiteheadi
CAGCAACATGTTAGAATGCTACACCGCACGTCCTCTCAAGTCATTGGTTGATTCAAATCTCTTAGTAGCTGAAAGGCCCACTGGGCAATATGGGAAAGGGACGTTAAGAAAAGGGGAGGTCCTTCCATGTAGGAATGGAGGCCTCCAAGTTCAGTAGATGACTGCAGGGCAGGAAAGGAGGAATACGGGGAAGAGGAGGGCAGCAGCTGCAAAGAGCCACGCTTATCATCTCTTGTAGTGGTTGGGAGCGTCAGCGAAGGCAAACTTCAACCTGTAAGCTTCGGCCAGCAGTACGCTCACTTCCTCGTTGCCCCAGTGCATTGTGGGAAGGTTCTGCAGGAGGATCATCAGACCCTGTTGAAAAGAAATGAATAAGAAAGAACAAATGGTTAAGAGAAAAGCACAACAGGCAACAAATCCATTCGAGAGATAAGAAGAACCGAAGCGATTGAACAGATGTGTTTGGGAGAAAAGAGTCAGTGATGTGATGAGACAATAAATAAGTAAAGATGAATCTAAAACTGTTAAAATACACAAGAAGGTAGAGGAGGATGAAAGGCAAGAGAAAGGATTTCAGTGAGTGATGTATTTGATTATTCTGTAGAGCCAAAACACATCAAATTAATTGTCAAACTCGGACTTGAAAAGCTGTTTGAAAAGAAGTTTTAATGTGTGCATAAAACACACATTAAATGGTTTATTGTTTCTCACCAGCATGTAATGTTGTTTATTGTGGTGGAGCTACTGATATGTGTACTTGTAAAGAAAGATTACGCAGTGCTGTAAAAATGGCAACATTTGAATGTATAATTGTAATGTATTTTTGATTAAATGAGGACACGGTGGAGAACACTGACTGACACCAGGCGCAAAGGCCTGTGATCTGATGTCATTATCTGCATAACTTTATCCAGATACAGATCGCATGTTAATACCAGGTATGATTTGGACCCAAAAATCCTTTTCATTTGAAAACTACAGAGCGCAAAACTACGTAAAACTATCCAAATGCAACTGCAGCACAAAATAACGCTGTAGCTGCATTTGGGATCCCACAAAGCATACCCTTCTGGTCGGGAATGTACAAGTGTAATGCCAGTGTAGCAGACAGGCACAGTTACACTTGCTTTCTGCCTCTTCCTGTTTGTTGGAGTGGGATTCAGGTGTTATTAACTCAGTCAAAGTGGTTTAATAATAGCTGTGAGACAGAACGAGTAGGGTGCAGGGTCAGGAAAGAGAGAATAAAATGTCAAGTACAATTCAGTGGAGCTCAAGCCTTTCCCCAGATTCCTGTTCTGTACATTACTATGTAAGTAAAGAGACACACAACAGCAAAAACACACCCGCACACACGGACGCAAGTTCAATCTCGCCGACTAATGCCTCTCCCTCAAAGGGGAATGAGACTGGGTAGCAGCGAGACAGACCGATGCTGTGTGTGTGTGTGTGTGTGTGTGTGTGTGTGTGTGTGTACGTGCGTGCGACAGATCAGTGTCCCGGGAGCTTTCATCATCAAGGCTGAAATCATTGCCGTGACAACAAGGTTTACAACCAATCATGATGTTGATAATCACATTGAAGGACAAATCACGTAGGGTCTCCTGGTGTCTCCACTCATCTGACTCCTGAGCGGTCTGCTGCCATAAGAAATGCTACAAAAAGTGTTTGTTTTTTTAACGCCGGCTAATGTATATGAATGTAATTGTAATGAATTGCATGTCAAAGTACTTCTACATTTTTATGCACATTCCATCCTCATCTTTCTACAACTGCTGAGAAAGTCAAACTGCACAAAACTTTAAGTGGGTATATTCATTACAGCGGGGAACTTTGTATTATTTTACCCTCCTACGTATTAAATTGGAAGGTGTTTGGCTCCATTAATTTTTTCCTTCCTTGCATGTTTTTAATGAGCCGGTGAGACGACCCTGATGACTTTTCAACAGAAAAGCATTTGTATTCCAAGTGAGGGTGGAAAAGTACAAGTTTTCTTCAACTAATTAAGCTCAAAGCTGCAATCCTAGCCAGATTTGACAGATTAGGCTGTAGCTGTGTTTCACTTGTCTTCTGAATAACTTAAAGGTGAACCGAGCCGAATCTCAGTTTTGACATATACTAAAAATGTTAAACATTTCTCTTAGCTAGGTTAGCTGGTGATTATTTTGTTTACTGGCTTTCATGAGCCCTGGGCCCTTGAAATGTGTTAAAACCCTGTGGGAGTATTTCAAAAAATTCAAAGGCAGCGAGCGAGCGCCGCTACAAATGCTAACAAATTCGGCCTCCAGTATCGTCAAACATAAAACAGGACTATCAGTTCATGATCAGACTCCCTCTAAAATGCTGCTCCATATCACTATCATCAAAATCCAGCTGCTTGTTAATTCTGCAGTTAAAAAAACCACTGTGATAGACGCTCCTTTGAGAAGAAGCACTGGACATTGAGTTTGAAAGGTTGACCTAATGACATCCCCGTTGGTTCAGAAAGACGCACTTCTCTGTAGTATTTTCACTCTGAGGGATGGAGAGAGACGGAGGAACGAGAGAAAGCAGCCCGATCAGAATTCAGCCTGCCTTCCTCTCATCTGTATTCAACGGAGCATCACCATCAGCTCTCCCCTTTCATCACTCACCCTCTCTTCCATTCGCTCGCGCACACACACACACACAACCCCGACGCGATCCAACACTGTTGCTCATAGCTAAAGGACGGCATGTGAGCTCGAGTGGGCCCATGCGTTGTCTTCTCACGTGAAAACAGTCACAGGCTAAAAATGAGAAACATTGTTAGAACATCTGTCAGGAACTGGATATACATCACCAATGACAAATATTTCTTTTAAAAAAAAACCCCAAAAAACTAAACAGCCACATGAGAACTGTTCATACTACAACTAAATGAATCGCATGTAGTTCTTGTGTCTGTCAGTCTCGAGGAGCGCAGTTCAGGAGTATGTATGGCGTGCATTTATGTGAATGTGTGTATAGTAAGTATTCCGTGCATCGCCCTGGATGCCTGGGGCTAGACACCATGTACATCCCCTACTGTACTCCACAGCCCCAGGCAAAAAGGAAAGCTATTGTATAGGGATACAATACCAGCACTGTATCCTGGCTACACATGACTTGTAGTGAAATTAATATATGCTGGGGAGCATCGCTAGACTAAAAGAGTCTTCTTCCATTTTCAAAAATGAAGTTTGAACGCTTGACATCAGTGGACAGATTTATTTAATGAACCAGATAATTTAGATGCTGTTGATGTTGCTTTAAAGCAAACCTAAAGCATACAAGGGATGGGGAACATTGCCTAATAATATTGAAAGTCTTGCTGAAAATTTGAATTCATTTAATGTATCTTCTTGACGTACGTTACCCCGTGTCGTGATTTGAGTCACAGGGTAACGTACGGGGTGCCCAGGTTACTTGTTGTGGTGATTTTTGACAGTCTGGAGATTTGTCATCACTACATCTGTACCTAGAGAGACAACTAACGCTAGCTAGCCCCCCCCCCCCCTCCTTTGTATAACGTGAAACGAACCCAGCCCTTAACTGAGCGAGAGCCGCCGATGACTCGGCATTGCGTCTGGCGGGACGAAAGCGCTTGCTAGCTTCACTTTTCCTTAGGAGGTCACTGTGAGCTGTACCGTTTCTATTCCAAAGTGTTGAATGTTGTTAAAGGACAGACGTCTTCAATCACTAATTGTACATAAATATAAAACTCTAAACATTTATAGGCTATACAGGGTTATGACGAGCTCCAGTCAGTAGCGCACCATGAAAGTTGAGAATCCCTAGAGCTTATAGTTCCATACATATCTTACCTATGGCACCTTACGTAGCTTCGGGTAATAACAGGCTCCTTTCACTGCAAAAGGGATCCTTGCTGATTTCGAGATGGGGCTCATTTCTGAGGTCCAGGAAACTAAAACAACTTGAGACTCTCTCAGATGACCAGCTGATAATTAATTAATACGGACAGATTACATACCAACCTAATATATAAAATGTCCTTGTAGCCTATCTTGGCCTCCACAGAGATGGAGGTGGATAAGTACTGGGAGGGAAATTTACCATGCGCTACCATATCTTTATAAATCAACAATAGGCCCTAATTGCTATGCTACAGGAGAAGGACCAGCCATCTTCTAATCAAGTGCTGCTTCGAGTGTTACAGCCGTTAGGCAACACACCCAAACAAACATACACACGAGTGCACTCGTACACACCCATAGTGACTGAGGAGCTTCATTAAGAGCATATTTCTGCGTGGTAACCATCTGCTGGCTATCACTTCTGTTGGGCTAATGACTTTAATACGGTTTAATTGCATACATCTCGCTGTCAGGGGGGAACGCTGCACTCACTCCACTCCACACAGGTGGCAACACTCCACACTGAGAGGCCACGAGTGTCTGTGTGAATGAGTGTGTGCGGTTGCATGAGGAGAAAAAAAAAAAAAGGCATCTGCCAAAATCAATGTATTCAATGGTGGCTTGGGCTTAGAGGTAGAGCGGGTTGCCCCCTACTCGGAAGACCGGCGGTTCGATCCCCAACTTCCCCCCAGCCCGCAGGTCGATGTGTCCTTGGGCGAGATACTGAACCCCGTATTGCTCCCGAAGGCTGTGCCATCAATGTGTGTGAACGATTAGTTTCTTTCTGATGAGCAGTTGGCAGCTTGCATGGTAGCCTGCACCACCGTGTGCGAATGGGGTGAATGTGACATGCAAAGCGTTTTGAGTGGTCGGAAGACTAGAAAAGCGCTACACAAGTGCAGTCCATTTTCATGTATGTTTAGCATGTGCTTGTGGGTAGTGTGAAAAGTTTGCATGCAATTAGAAACGAGGGGCTGGATGTGACTAAAGAGTATGCGAAGGGGTGTATGGAGATGTATGCACGTTTGTTACAGTTTGTGTCTCTGTGTTGTGAGAAGAAATCAGTAAAAGAGATGATACAGTAAATTGAAGGTACAAATGGAAAAAGGAGATGGAGATGTGTGTGTATGTGTACTGTAGGTGTTTATGGCGTTTCTGTAGCTAGCCTTGTTACGTGGGTCGGGGTGCTTCAGGCATGAGTATCAATTTATCCAACAATACTAACAAACACATTGATCCACCGTTACTGTATACAGTACGCTACTAAAAAAAAAAAAGCCAATTAGCTCTCCATCTCCTACGCTTGGCAAGGCTTAAAGTGGTTAATGGCTATTGATACTGAGAGGAAAGCAGATTGTCAATAGTCAGCGCTCAGGCTCTTTCTTCAAAGAGGGAATGGGATAACATAATGGTTACACAGAGCACCAAGGCCACTGCCAAGTGAAATTTACTTGCTGTGCGTATAGTTATTGTTTTAACCTGCATCTGACCGGGGTGAGCTGATTTAATACGCTCTCTCCTCATCTCCGCTTCGCATTTGTAACGCCACACATGCTCGGTGTAAAATCTTCCACCTTGGTGAACGAGCGAGCTGCTGATTCACACTTTGGGAAATGGCAACTCCTAAAGTGGGTGTGGATTAAGAAAAACAAAAGCCCCACAATAACCTGAGGCGAAGCAGGGCTGATCCATTCCGAAATATGCTTCACCAGGAAGGTTCAGGATCCTATTTGTGAGCATCAAGTTGGATGAAACTACGTTATGTATGCATGTGAGTTACAGATGACTATTAGTAATTAGAGCTGAAGCCTCAAATGGAGTCAGAGAGAAATATTACTTCAAATACTATTAACGCAGTGACTGAAGCTATCTGCAGTAATGGTGGCTTCTGCTGAACTCTTGCAAGCACACACACACACACACACACATAGATAAAACACACAATTAAAGCCCACTCTTCCTGTGAACCAAATAGTCTATTTGCTGGCAGAATGAGATGCTGCTAAGTGAAGTGAGTACAATGAGTGCCCAAAGTCCTGCGAGGTGACTCGCTGTCTTTCCTGTGACAACTACAGCTCCCTGCAGCAAGCAGTGAAAGCCCTGGAGAAATTAATGGCTGAGAGATGACAGGTGCTGATGTGCACAAACATACCAATAGACACACTTTTGTGGCTAAAAATGGCTATCTGTAGTAACTGTTGAGTTTCTTTGACTCCACTTCTGACCGCCTTCAACCAACACATCTGAATGAACGCAGGCATGGAGATGAGGGTGCACACACACACACAGACAGTCACCTACATGGACAAACACTCCAGGTTGCTGGTGGTGGTAATGGTGTTTTGTAGCAGCCTGGGGTGTAATGGGCCCAGGCACTGCTCTGTCAGGGCCATTAGCTTGCTGTAGTTCGTATAATTACACAAAATGGGCACTCTGGCAAAACAGTGGGTGCTAATGTAGGAGTTGGGCACTGGAGCATGTGGAGGTAAGAGCTGACATAGGATGGCATTACCAAGTTGTTTAGAAAAAGGTTGGCTGGTAAAGAGCTCAGTGGATTAATACAGTGGTAGCACCTTTGCCGTGGTTGCAGCGCACTTGAGCCTCAGGATGGCATGTGTTACAGTATAACGTCAGTAGGGGGCGCTCAGCTTACCCATGGCTTCAGGGTAAACCGGTGTGGTTGTAGCCTATAGGGCTTTGGATTTGATGTCACGTGACGCTGCATTCAGATTGTTCAGGGTTTAGTCCGCCATGCATACTGTGCTGTTCAGTGCAGTAGTACACTTGAATGACCAAAACAGCCGGTAACATGTTGAGAATAACTACATGTAATCAAAGAGTTCCACGACGTGCTGCTTTACAACAGCCATACTGTACAGTAGTTACTGTCATGACTACGCTGTTATATCCTTTTTGTCCCCCCAGCAATGACATATTTTGAATTCTCCCTCAGGGTTTTATTCAGTAACATTCCAGAGACGCACATCTCCACAACCTTAATGGGCCAAAGACTGCTGCATGTTGGTAGATAACACAGGAAATTCATTCATGTGATCATGGGTTGGCATGGTTATGTGCTTTTGCAATCACTGCAGGATACAATAGATTTTAAAAAGTGGCATATATGTACAGTAGCCCACAGTTTACCAGTTTATGCACTGTAAAATATAAAATGTATGCGCCAGGAAAAAATGTACAGTTATAGAAATATTAAACATGATTGTTCATTCATGAGAGAGACAGATGTTAACAGCTGCCTGTTGGGAAAGTCTGGGGGGTTTGAGGAATGACTATTTTTCCAAAACTCATACCTTCCGTATTTTCATAGCAGCAATCAAGCTTTCCTTTGTGATTTAATCATTATTTTATCATCTCGACGTCATCTGACAGAATCAACATAAATACAGGTTAATGACACTGTGCTCTGTGTCATTGGCCATGTTCATCAATAGCTACCGTGTTTTAATGCAGCCGAATTTACAACGTAGTTGTTCTCATTTGCTTTTTTTTTTTTGTTTTTCTTTCTGCTGTTAGACAACGGTACAAGTGTGAAAAAGTGATGTAACACGGCTCATAAAGACAAGCAATCATTCCCAAGCTGCTGCGCTGTGGATCAAACCATTACTTTCAAGATGAATCCATATTTCACAAAAATGTCGACGCTGAACTCATCAGTAAAGAGACACTTGAAGTCATAGCTGATTTGATTCAGCACCTCGGACAGAGATTGCGACCCTAATTTCGAGTTTTGTTGGTGTATTTTTTTAAGGTAATACATCATGTGTACGTTTAAGGGACTTAATGGGTCTATTTCTAAATATGAAATACTGTGTTGAGCAGTTTATGCTATAAAACACGTGAGAGACACACATTCATATTACATTACATAACTATACCACAGTTGAAACAGCAGGGCCCAAATTATTCATGCAGTAAAAAAATACGTATTCCATTGTACTAATGGACCATTCAAGGGAATTGTGCTGTGCAGGTGTGTCAGGTTCAGTTTTAAGCAGGTAGAGAGACAAAGACACACATTCACACCTCGCCCGGTTTTTGCCTTGGAAATGCCAACAGCTGTCTCTAGGAAGTTTTCTTTTCTGTACCTGGGGCAAGGGGGGTGGTTTAAGCTGTCTTTAGCCCATTAAGAAGAGACTGCGCCGTTTCTCCTCTGTTTACGGTACTATGTTGTAGTTAACCAGTAGTACCAACACTCGTCATACAGTGAAAATGTATTCCATTGTTGTGGGCTCAGCCCCCACAAACCAAGAAGCCATGTTTAAAATCCCAACTAATTGTTTAAAATCAGACGTGCACTGCTATAAATGACTGAATAATATTTTGCATAATGTCCTTTAGCATTTTGTATGATATCCATGGAAAGGCAGTCGGCTCTGTTTTGGCAGAGAGGCTTGGACCAGGGTTCATACGTATTATCTTCAATCTCAGCATGAACAAAAGAGAGTTCAAATACGTTTTTTAAGAAACTGCAGCAGTATAGTGATGAGGTTCACCTGCAGAATGTTGCCCAAATAGAAGCGCCGTGTGCTCACGGGGCTGGGGGAAAGCCTAGTTAATAATGAAATACTATGAAATATGCAATCATAGACACGCCAACTGTTTTAATCCTAGAGTCAAATAAAATTGAGCTAAGACAATAGTTCGGCCGATTATATAATCGTAGTATAGTTTATATATATGCACACACACACACACACACACACACACTAAAAATTCAGTGCAGCCCTGAAAAGTACTGGAGTAAAAAAAGATGAATGTGTAAATAAATCTAAACAGTTTTCTCATTTGACATTCATATATTTCTAACATGCTTAGTGTAGATCGACATCAGTCCAAGATTGTGCAAACCAAACTAATTCATGAAGTCCTGCAATGTCCTTTATCAGAGGAAAAGGATAAGGAGACCTGCAGGATATGGGTACAACCTTTGGTAATTTAAATGCCGTGGGAGTGTGAATAAGATTAAAGCCTGAGAGAATGGATGACAGACTGGTTGAAAGCTTTCAGTACGCATGAAACCACAAGCGTGGGTGTTAATGTTAAGGTTATCATTTGGATACTCCAACCCCTACTGACACCTCATAGAAAGATGTGTTTTAATGCTTTTAATCACACACACACAAAAAAAAAACGAAACAGTAAATAGATATCCCTCTATGAGAAAAAGAACTTGGATTTCTTTGCTCTCAACAGTTCACGCTCACAGTCAGCGGGGGCTTTAGCCGGGCACCCATTCTGTACCCGTCAACGCCCGCCCGATGACAAGTTCACAACCTCTGGAAAAATGCAGCCAGAAGCAATCTAAGTACAGTATGTGCCTTCTCTGTGTATCGAAGCATTCATAGTGATATTTCATTCTGCTTGAGCAGTTTCAGTTTTCATCATGTACATCTTCAAAGTTCAAGAGCAGTCGATATTTAACCGTTTAATCCCTTCTGCTTCAACCATTACCACCCAACAGTTTGGCTTTCACACTGTTTCAAACATGCAAAACTGCTTAAGAAATGTATGAGCCAAACCCCTGCAATGAATATCTGTTGTCTATCTGCGCTTGGTGAATACCGTGTTGACTACTGCTTCCCAAAATTGGCTATATGAACAGTTCAATGGGCACTTTACCACGCAGACGCCCTATGACCTCTAACTTACTAAATACGCCAAAAGAAAAATAGTGCCTTAACGGTTTAACTCCAGCTGTCACCCACTGCCAAGTTCAGAAAGGTTAATGCCACCCTAATCAAGAGTTCACAATCCCTGAAAAAAATAGGGAGCAGAAATGCCTCACTTCTCGCTTTTGACTACGTGTAAGAACATTTAAATTTAAAATTCAATATTTGTCTCAGTTCATGACCCAGCCCATTCCACAAATCTCCTTCTTCTCTTTTTCTTAGATATATATTTCTCTCCCTCTCTCTCCTCCTGCTGCAGTCTGTTTATTCCTTACAAGCGGGTCGATATTTCTGTTTATTTGGCATTTTTGTGTCTTAACTGAGTTGAGCAGGGGGGCATGCAGTTGGCTTATGGGCTGACAGAGCAACTCCTGTTAAATTCTGTTATCTTAGGGCAAAAAAGCCATAAAACTCTGACTCTTCCTATCTCTATTTCCCTCTCTATTGTGGATAAACCTCAGCCAATGATAATGCTGGTAATGACACTCAGGCGGCAAGCTAATCGTCCCACATGATTGTTTTGAGCTGATAAATGCTTTTAGGAGACTCCTGGCAATGGCAAACTTGTGCTTGTATGCATTGATCAACAGTGCAACGACACGACTCTGTTGCACAGCTAACATACAACTGCCTTCGTGCACATATTTGAGCACAAACACACACACAGACACACTCACTTACTTTATGTCAACTCAATGCCATACCGTGACTGATCACTGCCGACTTTCCGAGCAGCTTTGGTCATCAAAATCGTGCACCACAGTAATTCAGCGTACCAGCCCATGCAAGTTAGCTTTAAAGTGAACTTCGGTTGTCAGTGATGGAGAGCATGTAGGTGGAAGGGGAGCAATGAAAGACGGATGTCACAGAATAAAAGGCAGGATGGGGTGGCGGGCTACATAATTACTTCCACCATATTAAGTCCCCTCCTTTCCTCTCATTTTTTTTCTATTCCCCTATTGTTTTGGCACAAATACATTCATATGCCACATCGGGCGCAGCACTCAATCAGCGGGGTGATTATTTAAAAGTTGTTTACCGGGGGGTGGCCTTGTCTCACTTTCTACACTATTGACTTCAGAGCCATCCATCAGAGAAGCTGCAAACCCCTGAGAGGGTCTCTGCTCGATACAAGCCAAGTTTGGGAAGAAAGTTATGGGGGAGAAAATGAGGAGGTCTTGTCATAATAAATGGGTGGGAAATATGGAATTAATCAAAGGAGGGATCCTGCTCTTTACTGGAATTTGCAAGGTGGTGATCTTAATGGGGACTTACTCTTGCTCATGCACACACGTGCAGGTAAAAAATAAAAAGAGAGCTATGTATACTTCTTTGTGTAGCTGTGTTCAGTTTTTATTGGTGCAGACCTGAAGACTGAACCATGACATTGTCCAAAGCATTGGCGGCTAGATTCTATGGGATAATTAATGTCTTTTCAAATGATCACATCATAAAATGACAGAAATACAAATTTGCGTGTAGAATGCATTGCAGTAAATACAGATTTCTTTCCCCAGGAGACGACCCTATGGACTACTTTGTTTCCAATACTCTGCAGCATTTGTGTTGGCAGAGTAAAACATCTAGAGTGACCAGATGTCCCGATTAAATAGTGAGAGTTCCAAATTTTAAGCATTTGTCCTGGCGTCCTGACAGGGACACACTTTGTTCTGATAATTAGACTGAATGAATTTTGTTTTTCCCAAAATAAACTTTTAGAAGACATCTTTGTGAAATGTGTCACCAAGCAAAATAATGGCTTCATTAGGACAATGATTTGGTTAAAGTAATACTCTAAAAGGGGAAAAGATTTCATTGGTGTAGTAAAGAAAGGTGGCAGTGATCTGCGGCTACAGGCCCCCAAACAGAAAGAGAACGATTTATTTATAGGCAGATAGGCAGAGTTCAGACACATAATCAAACGGATGCGATTCGATACGTGCATAACATATTTTTCTACTGACATCCTGTTGAAAACAAGTTAATTACATGCATTTTTCCCCTTTATATTTAAACTGAAAACTGATGGGCAAAACACAGCGGTGCAATTCACTTGTACTTTGCCTCTGTGTATATATGGATAATGGAAGTTTTGTTTTCTTCTCTAACAGTGCTTTCAGTTTTACAAATCGGTGTCATTGGGGCTCCAGTACATTATATGTGCAGATGCTGCAGTTACTAACTGATTTCATCGCTCATACACCCCCGCACCCCCGCGCGCACACACACACACACACACACAGTATGTAGTTGGAGGCTGTATGCTTATTGTTCCTGAGGTTTCAAAAAATATATACATAATCAAACTCAAGCTAACCGGCCAACTAACAACTGTCAAAAAGTGGAACTGAAAACTTAACAAGCCAGAATTTGAGGTTTTCATCGATATAAAAATTAATCTTGAACAAAGTTGTGTCGGTGATTGAAATAGTGCTGACATTTCCAGAACACTCTGGTTCCTCTGGAGTGCCCTCCTTTCCTTTATTGCCAAGGCAGCCTAACCCAAGGCGTTCTCCACACATAACTGATCTGAGGACAGACGCTGACATTTACAAAAGGTCCACAGTTTTTCACACACCATTAATTAAAGTGAAAACAAACCTTTGTCTCCCTCTTTCACCTCTCACTTTCTTTCCTCACTACAGCTCTCCTGCATGTCTTTGGGAAAACTGTAGTGACAGCGAGATTCCATTTACACAGAACTAATGGCTTCGCATTCACATAAACGCTTGGCCTCACATTAATGATCAGTATGGGGATCCTCACGACGGGGACCATTCAGCAACGCTTACTAATGAAATCTCAGGCACTATTAGATGGCCGAGATCAAGAGGTTCCACTGATGGCCATGAAATCCATGCTGACAAATATTGCTCTTGGTTTTGTTTGTGAATGGACACAAATGTCAGCGTGCCATTCTGAGTCTGTAGATTAATTTAAGGGCTGCGTGACCTTTGACGTAAAAAAATTCTATCACAAATAATATAGTCTAATATCCTTGCACATGCTAAAAAGAAATCGTATGTATAAGACTAGCTGTTAATCAGCTGATAGACTATGATCACTGTTTTTTATTATTTTATGTTTTTATAGTAAATGACTGATCAGTTGAGAAAATAGAGCAGTGTATATGTTAGGTAGAATGTAAAATTGAGTATTATAGGAAAACACACAGATTACAACATTAATAGGATAGGTCTCACGCATAATTGAGCACCCAGCTGTTTCTTTAATCACTTTTTATTAAGTGCAAGGAATAATGTTCGTACGCAATATGCATCTTAATAATTGTTATGATGCAAGAGGGGGCAACAAGGATGGTATGGAAGTCGACTAAAAGCATAAAGCATGAGATGTGTGGCTAAATATAAAACATATTTCCAACATTTTGCTGGTGGAAAGTGGACTTTATATTCACATTACCAAATGCAGAGGGGGACTTATACATTGTATATAAAGGTGCTTTGATGCATAGTATGCATGTGCTTTTTTAAAACTGGATGTAGGCACAGAATGTCAAGCAACATTGCAATGTAGCATTTCTGCTGAATGCACATTATCACTGACAAGTATTTTAATTGTGAAAATATGTGTAAAATGTCTATTTTTTATTTTTACACTACCTATTGTAGATATTGTCTACAATATGAGAAATCGTCTATTTAAGCTACTGCACCACATGAAATAGTCCTTTATGAGGTCATCTTTAGTAACAAAAAGCAGCAATGATTCACTTCCTTCTGGCATACATAACAAGTTGAAATGTATGCCTAAACCTGACAAGAACCCTCATCTACGTGCATTTCTGGCTGCTGGGTTGTGGTTATCCCTCAATTTCAAAATATTATTTGCTGCATCTGAACATTGAGGGCTTTTTCAAATGCAGAGTGGCTCATTCTCAAATTTCCAGGCCGAGGCACAGTTCCACAATCAAGCTGCACCACATATGCAGGCGTAGAGACCAGAGTGCAGAGGTTTTTCATAGTTATTTAGAGGCAGCTCTGCCGTGGCCCTGTTGGTATCTGCAGCTTGCACAGACTAACGGGAAATGGCGCTGACCCTACTAAAACCAGCGCGTACCTGCATAATGTCTCCCCGCTTTCCCATTACTGTGTGTACTGTATGTGTGTCTGAAATAAATGTGTATGACAGGTGAATATGAATGTGTGAATAAAATGGTACCGTCTGAGAGAGAATTGTTTATGTGCGTTTATGTTGTCGTGTCTATGAGCGTATGCATGAAAATGTGTGTGTGTGTGTGTGTGTGTGTGTGTGTGTGTGTGTTGGTGCACGCGCTAACTTATCCATGCAGTCCATGCCTGCAGTTAGCAGTAGTGTGCTAGCTGAGGTGGAACGGTGGAAGGCAGATTGCTTAGGGAGTGCCATACTTCTCCTGCTTTTCATTTAGCAGCTTAACCAATCCAATCCCACAACCAGGAGAGGAGATTCACAGTTACTCTCCTTACTATGTTTGATAACAAAGCATGAATTATCCTTTTTAAATTACTTTCTGCATGCATTTTTTAATTAAAACTATTAAAGTGAAGCAATCATTCGCGTTCCCTCTCAGGACCTCAAGCATGTAACTCGCCGGCAGTTTGTCATAAACTGCTGCTCCGCGCATTCTAAATTTTACATTAAAGACAATTAGCTCACAATGACCGCAGACAAACTTGCTTTCCAAACCTGTAACTTTTAAATCTAACTATTCCACAGCTTTGAAAAGTGGTGAAATCTACGACAAAGTATTATGGCTTCAAACCAGAATATAAGAAACGTATGTTATTTCAGGAGCACACAGGTTCCCAACTCAGCAACGCAAAAATCAATCAAAGCAGGTATTTATAGCTACGACAGTAAACAACAAGCTGTTAATGTTGTACTGTGCTAACTAGCTGCTACAATTTTAGTTAGCCTCCAGGCCTGGGGAAATTGGAGTAGCAATTCAGTGTAATAATGTGTAGATTAATGAGAAGTGGTTGGAAACCTTTATTATATTGCTGGAAGCGTGTGTTGTTTCTGTGCATGCATGTTCTAGGCTGAAAAGGCTAGACTGGTTTCTGTAAACCATTTTTTCCCCACTTGTGTTCTAATGCATGTGTTGTATTGTGTTTCTGACTTTTCTGATAACATTTTACTGTATTTGGACAGTTTCAGGGCTCTATATAAGTTTCAGATGTCTCTTTAGCATGTGCAAACTTTTTCCTTTACAAAGTTTGAGGTCTTGACTGCATTGTCACTGTAAGGCCTGCTAAAATTGGGCAAGCAGTTGCACTGAGGTAAAGGTATTTCTTTTCATATATCATATGCTCCATTTATAACAAGACTAAGAGTACAGTACAGTACTGCTTCAAGCTTAATATAAACGTCAGCATGCTTACATGCTCACAAGGACAACATATTAATTATAATGTTTACCATCTTAGTATAGCATGTTAGCATGTTAACATTTGCTAATTAGCACTAAACACATGTCATTAGTTATGCAGGCATTTGGTCTAAAACCAAAGCATTGGACAAAATAACTATTTTGACCGGAGGTTGCCAATAGATGATCAGGGGATCACCAACGAGTTTTAATTCATTCTGTGTGAACATTAACGTCTTTGCAAAATTTCATGGCAATCCATGTAATAGTTGTCAAAATATTTCACTAAAAACCACAAACGTTAAACTCACCGAAGTCAGTATGATTCATCACCGTGGAACCATGAATATCTGAAAAAATATATTGTGGCAAGCAATCTATTAGATGTTGAGATATTTCACTAGATAAGTGAAAACTCTGACCTGCTTTTGGCGCTAGAAGAAAACTAAGGGCAACACCAAAGCCAGTAGGCTTCATCTTCTGGGGACCAGGAATGTCTGTCCAAAATCTCATGGGTATCCATTAAGAGTTATTCAGACTTTTCCCTAAAAACCACAAATGTGAACCTCATGGTGGCACAGAAGAAAACTCTGGGGATCATAAATATCCCCATGTAATTTCATGGCAATCCATCCAATAGTTGTTGAGATGTTTCAGTCTTCTCTCTGGAGCAAAGCGGTGGCCCGACCGACTGACACACACTGACATTCTGTAGAAGCCCTAAACTCATGATGTCAATGATGAAGTGTGGCGAAGTAAGGGAAGACGGCAAACAGCAAGAATAAGTGACAGAGAGATACACGATGAAAAGAAAGGAAGAAAAACAGCGTGGAAGAAAGAGGCAGAAGGAAACAGCAAAACAAAACAAAAGATGAAACTAAGCAGCAGAGAAATAAAGCGCGGCAACAACAGAGCAGCTGAGAATTAGTAAGAGAGTGAGAAACATAGCGACAGAGACACAGAGAATGACAGAAAGAGAGAAAAAGGCAGACATGAGAGGAAAGGGATGCCATGAGGGTTGCTGGGTAAAGCATGTGGAGATAAGAGCTGTTCAACAGGCCCTTAAGAACCTGGCAGGCCGACGTTTGAACTCTGAAGCTCAGTGGATCAGAGGCAGAAATCTCTTGGAATTAAACCACTAAAGCTGAGAAAAAAAATCTGTACTTTTTCTCTTTCCTCACTGACACTAATCTGTGTCAAAAAAAGTACTTAGTAAGTTGTATTATATTTGGTTGATCAATTTATATAAAGGAACAATTTGTCTCTCAGAGCCACAACCCCAACACCACCATCAAAATGTGCAAGCACATTCACTTTACTGTTAGGAACTGCAGAACAGCTTGGTTTTTGTCAATTCAAATTCATGCTAACATTTACAACGTTTTACTGTAATTTCACACATTTTAATCAGAATAGATATGAATATATATGAATGCAGTCTGCGACACAGACAAACTGAGCCAGACAACACACACACACACACACACACAGGACATCTGTGTCCCATTAAGTACAGACAACAGACGTCCCAGGAAGAAATAAACAAATAGGAGATGAGAGCTCATTTGCTGTATACTGGGCAGGAGAAATTGCCAGGATGACATTTGGCTGCTTGTGTTTCTGAGTATGTATGTGCGTGTGTGTGCGTGTGTGTGTGTGTTTGTGTGTCTGTAAGTAAAAGGGTTTAGGGGGGACATGGAAGAGCCCACACTGCTGAGAGGGTTGTGTGACTGTTATTGTGCTGATGGAATTAATGCTATTAGGGTAAACAGGCAATACAGGTAAGCATAGATGAAGTGGTGAGTTTGCATTACCAGCATCGAAAGAAAATTAAAACAGGGTTGGATCAGATCAGAAAACAGGGAAACTATAATGTGATACAAATATTTTTTTGAAATGGGGCAAATTAGAAATAAAAGCCTGTCTCTAATATACTCCTGTTTTAAATAAAGGCCTAGTTCTCCCTGCAGTTGCGGACACTCTTTAGGAATAGAGCCCTTGGATTACCATTGGGGGTTAAGTGTTTCCTTACGTTTTTGCATTCTGTGAGGAGTATATACTATTCCTACTGTGCAATATGTTTCTTCATTTCAGAGTCTGGAGTCCTGAACTACTACTGAAGAAAAGTTTGGACCGACTGTGAGGCGTATGCCTGTGTACATGCTGGAGAGAGCCACTGCGGACTTGGTTTTCATTCGTTTGAACTTTGTCCAACAGAATGGAAACATTTTAAATCAAGACTAAAAACCTACAGCCATGCTGGTGGCTCTGTCAGGCTGTACTCTAAATAAAGTCAGGGCATCACCAAAGTCAATAGGATTCATCCTCTGGGGACGACGAATGAACAACATTTCATGGTTATCCAACCAGTAGTTGTTGAGATACTTCGGGCTGGCTTTAAGTGGTGGAGTCACCGACCGACTGACATAGCCATCCCTAGAGCCATGCTAAAAACCAGAGTTGAGGAAATCATAACTGCGGAGAATAAAGGTGCAATTTTGTTTTAATGTAACGTCTGGTCACAAACCTGTCTAGTACTTGTGGGTGCACACATTGTGATCATGCAAAAAATTAAATTGACCTAGCTGTCTTAAAGTTGATTGTGCTGAGGAGCTTCCTGAATTCATTATGACTTGTTGACTCCTCCACAGGCTCTATCTGCTATCAGTATGCCAGCCTATTCTTGTTGAAATGTTGAATATTTCCATAAATGCATAGATTTTTTTCTTTTTTCCTTTACCATTTTAACGCAAGAGTGGACACACTGTAACTACACAAAGGTTAGGGAGGCTTTTCTGTGCGCATAGCTCAAAACGCTGCCGACATGCACTAAAAAAATAAATAAAATAAAAACTATGACCATCTTAAGTTCAACATAACATGGAATCCAACAAAAAAAGCAATCTTATTTAATTAAGCTTGAACCTGAGTGAGAGAAAAGGGGAACGGAGAGAGAGGGTAAGAAGGGTATGAAAGTAAGAAAAGATGAATCAGTGGATGTCTCATCTTCAAACAGCCTCCAGTGTCTCACTCACTAGGTGAATCAGCTTTAATCAACTTGCCTCCATCTAAAGCACAGGTTCTTTAGAATCGTAACCCTCGCTTTTGAAGACTTCTTCTGATTTATTACATGATGGAAGTGACAGAAAAGATGGAGTGGCCCTTTTGTATTAGTTGTCACTGTATTGGTTTTATCCATATTTTCTTCAATGGAACCACCTGAGGGGAGCTTCAGTAAAACTCTGGTGTGCAGGACCTCTGAAGTGTTAAGAGTCATTTCTCATTCAAGTGATATAATAAATATAATAATATAACTCTGCAGTGATTTTAATAAAATGCTATTAAATAAAAAATAGCACAATAGCAACAGTCACGAGGACTGCCACTATGATTCAAGGTGTCATTCATAGCAATTCTCATTCTTTTCTCACACTGTGGGAAACAGCTCTTTTCAGATTTTTTATGACATGTTTGAAGTATTTATGCTCCATTTAAAAAAAGCCTTGTTAACACGCGGCAGTGCAGGGGACTGTTTATCTAATTACGTTTTCACTCAACCTAAATGGCAATTCTTTTTTTTATGAATTAAAAAGTTTAACTCGCTTAAGTAAACTCAAACCTTTAAATTCCTTGGAAACTCTCTGGCTACACGTACCTAGTGTTATCTAAAGTAAAGATCAACCTCTGGAGGGCAGTTTGGCTTTCTTTTATTTGGAAACCAGTGACACAGGAGTCCTCTCGTTTATTGTTGCGTCCATTTCAAAAGGGGGTTATAGCCTTAAAGCCTCAAGCATGTGCAAACTGCAACCCAATGTGTCGTCAGCTTTAATTAAGCATCTGTAACATTGCTCAGAATAAAAGTGTGCCTTTGGAATAATGGCACGGGCGTATAACATTACACAGACGTGTGACACACCATAAATGCTCGCTCAAAATAAAAACAAACCTTTCGTTTTTCCCTCCATTGCTCTAAAGTTTAATCTGTGCTTACTTCTCCTACCCTCTCATCGCCACCCTGATCCTCTCCTCCCTCTACGCCTCCTCTTTTCCTCTCATCCTCATGAGGATGGATACTTTGCCCTTGGTGCAGCACTTGGTAGTCTGTATAGCAAGCCAGCCAGGGTGTTCAACTATATGGAGTTGGGAGAAATGTGTGCTTGTGTTCGAGCTTGTGAGGTAATTAAGATAATACGGATGACCACACAGTGCACAAACATAAGGAAAGAGCAAAACAAAGGAGCACTTGATAATCACCAGCTGGACAAAGGTTTTAGCCAATATGGTCAATATTAGGTTGACGTTAGCTTAAAGATCAGCATTGATCAACCGGACACAGCTGACTAACATAAGTACAGCAGGCCCGTTCGTATTAAGGACTGATATCCGTTTGGTTTTTTTATCCTTACTCTTACTTCTTCCATTGTGTTCTATTAGGGAGTAATGAAAAGAAGGGAGGCGTGAAAAGACTCAAAACAGCAGAGGGAAGAACTTACGAGATGCAAAGTGAAACACTGATTAAGAAAGTTAAGAAGTACTATGTTAACAGAACAGAGGAAATTTAGGACACGTGAAACCACAGAAAGAAATGACAAGAGCAGCCAAAGAGCAGAGATGATGTTTGTTTGTGATGATATTAGACTGTGTTGCCACTGTTAAGAAGCCAGGTCCCCCAGTGAGCTGGCAACCAAAGTCACCCTCTGGCAGCTATCTACTGTCATCTACTAATGCACTCACAACGACTTTTGAACCTCACAGTTAATGAACAGGGAGGCAATGGAGAGGGATGTAGGCCATGAACAGCTCTACAACAACAGTCTGGCAGACTCTTTAGATGTTGCTTTCACACACAACCGGGACATCGGAGCTTAATTAATATCAATATATTTATCAGTATATCACCATCGGCGTCACCAGCTGGGTATGAAAACATGCAGTGTATGCCTTTAAGCCTGCGTTTCAGGAAGACGAGGCTTTATGGCGCCCCCTGTATCTTGTGTGTACATTACCTGAAAATCCCTCTCCTCTAGAATTTCTTTCCTCCACCTCACCAGGAAGGCCGCGCACACGTAGAGGTGGAAATGGGAGAAGCCCTCTGGTTCAGCCTAGAGAGAGAGAGAGAGAGAGAGAGAGAGAGAGAGAGAGAGAGAGTGATGAAAATGTTGAGCGCAGACGTTGATTTACGACAAGTTTAACATTTCACAGGCATAAGGCATAAAACAAACGATAACTCCATCAAAGCCATGTTATACTGTTCAAATAGAAGCTTACGGATGTAAAGAAAGCATCGCAGTACATTCTGAATGCCTCAGAAAGCTCACAGCTTCCTTTTAAAAAAAGATTTAGAAGCATTTTTACGTGATGTATTTCATCTGCCACATACACAAAATGAGGGAGAAGAGACGGGGAAAAAAAAGAATATAAAACATGCTTCTGTCACAATCCAGAAATGTACATTTGCAGAGCGACAGAGTCAAAGAAAGATATAAATTCCCTTTTCTTTGAACGGCTTTTTATTTCAGCCCCTCGTTACGTTTGGCGGCTCGCTTTTTTTATGACTCGGCAGTGAGCGGGGGAATTAAAGAGGAAGAGAGACAAAGGATGAGATGTTCCTTGTTCTATTCATTTTTTCTCCAGAGCCCTATCACAGGGAGGATAATTACCAGCGCCTTTAGATGCAAGTGAATTAGGAGTATGCGCCCCCATAAAGATGGGATACAATATCCAAAGTGCATCTTAATGTGTGAGCTGAATGCATTCTGGCATGCTTGTCTGGGGGTTTGCTTTCCCACATACTGTACAGTATTTTGGCTTAAAATCCATGAAATTAAAAGTGTGGAATTGCCCTCACGAATCTGTGTATCTACTGTATGAGCACTAACTTACATGGAGATGAAATTGGGTGGAAGAAACACACTCACATATACACTCACACTCTTAGTAATAGCATGAATTCATGAATTATTCTGCAAGTGTGCGCTCTGATGTGTCTACTTTGATAGTATGTGGCGGTAAAGAAGCAATGCTACATCAAAATACACTAAAACTTTACTACCTGGGCATCATTTACAGTTTAAGGAAACAGACACAACACACAGCTGCTCTTTAACTCGATATCATGCTCTGAAGTCTCTTTGGCACACGTGAGTTAATAAAGAGCCTAAAGCGACACACATGTTCCAATAATTCAGCCATGTTTATCACATTTTACTACTAATTTGTAGGATTTCAATTAAATAGAAGGAGTAGTATTACTCATTTAACCAACTGCTCTTTAACCACCATACTCATTTGTGTACAAGTGAGCCATAACTCTGCAGGAATTAACAGATACTGCCTTTCTGCTGTGATAACTGAATTCCCCTCCAGGGTAGAAGGAAGGAATAAGCAGATTAATCGTGGATAGACAGATTTACACACAAATATTCTAAAAAAAATATACAGGATGTCGGCTCTGCTTCTTTAATGCATTGCTGCCTCTTTTGTGTTTGGTCTTTCTAGACAGATTGATGCGCACTACGCCTTTGTGTACGTCTCCTGTTGTTTGGGTTTCCTCTTACTTTACCTCCCACTTAGTTAAACCAATTTTCAGAGTTTACCAACTGAGAGTGTGTTTCTCTGTGTGTGTGCGAGTGAGAGAGAGGGGGAAATAGAGACAGTGAGTAATAGAAAGAGAGAGTAGAGTGTGGTGAGTGAGCCAAAAAAATAAAATAAATAAAAAATACAAAACAAAACAGAGGAGTGTTTGTGAACAGCGAAGCGTAGCGTGATGGGAGTTGTAAACTGGCAGGTGATTGGCTTGTTGGTCTAACCTTGCAGCTCCAATCCAAACAACTGAAGCAAGCAAACACAAGCTCTCACATACACACACAAACACAGATGAGTGAGTGTATGAGAGGCATACGGGAGCGCAATGTTGATCAGTCCCCAAAGATTCGCACAGTTTTAATTTCCTTTCTTCTATGAGTTTTTTGTGCGTTAGAGTGTGTGTGTGTGTGTGTGTGTGTGTGAGTGAGTTCATGGTTGAGGGCACCAATGAACTCTTGGGGATTGTGAAACTTGAAATCCAGTCTATTTCTATTTCTGCTCCCTCTGCCTCTTTTTCAAATCACCCCTCCATCTATCCTCTGCTCTCACAATCTGTCACCTCCTTCAGTCTCATTCAACAAATGTCTGTCACCCGTTCTCCTCTCTCTCTTTCTCATAAATATGACTGGGAGGAATATTTCACAAACTAAAGAGTGATTTCTCTGTATCAAAAACAACTTCTGTTAACAATTAATCTTGATATTTCGATTTGTCACCAATCATTCCCATGGCTGCAGCAGGAATGGGAGCCTAACTAATGACAGTATATATGACTTGCTTCGGTGCTCACTTTGATGTGTTTCTGGCAGCTGAAAGATGAAAAAATACTCAAAAGAACAAAATGCTCTTTGTTTTAGTGCAACTCAATCAGTATGGCAAAGCGTTTAAAGTGCAAATTCTGTGGTGCCACTGCATCTGAAGTCAAAGTGCAAAGTCATGGACCGCTAAACCACAACAAGGCAACATTAGATAGTGGGATTAGTCTGCACAATCAAAATGTGTTTGTATTTAATAATTATTTATTATGAATATGCCTTAAAAGCACAACATGTATTAAAAATTGGTCTGTATCTGCCTGACAGACTGCAATGTGAAGGCCTATGCATTGGTCAAAAATGAGGTTTTAAGCCAATCAGTTGGCAATAAATATAAACAGCTGTCTCGGCAAGAATCTTTTGTCAACATCCTAAAGAAGTGCCTTTTAATCCAATTCCATTTCATTGCCTTTTAATTTATTTAATTGAGACGTGTAGTTCATTTTAAAATATGAGATTAAATAAGACAAAGTGCTGGAGTTAGCCAATTGCTAATACTCATTATGTAAGGCCAAACAAGACATAAAGAAAAATACAGCAGACACAAAATAAGATTCACAAAGAAAATTGCACCCTCAGACGAGATGAAGACTGATGAAAGGAAAATAACAGTTCTAAAACATTAGACTGAGGCTAGATAAGAACATATATTGAGGTCAGGAGTGATGGAAGTATTCAGGTCCTTTATGTAAGTAAAAGTAGATAAGTATTGTCAGAAAGATTTACTTGAAGTATCAAAAGTACAACTGCTCACTGTGCAGGAAATGGCCCCTCTAACTGATATATTATGTTATTAGTTTGTTAATACTGATTGATCCATGTGTAAGCAGCGTTTCCCTGTTGTTGATGGTCGAGGTGGAGCTAGTTTTACCTCCTTGATATACGGATAGGTAGTTTAGTCCAGTGGTTCCCAACCTTGGGATCAGGGCCCAAATATCAGAAAACTGTGAAAAATTCCCATCACAATTTTCTATTTTCTGTCTTCAAATTGTTTTTTGGCAACTGTGCTTTAAAAATTTGCTAAACAATTAATCAATCATCAAAACAGCTGCCAATTCATTTTCTGTTGATCAACTAATTGTTTAAGCATCCTAACTAGAAAATTTCAATATTTGACTATGAAATATAGGAAGTATAGTCAAAATTGCATAGTAATTGAGTTAATGTTACTGTCCATCAATGATTAAGGTAAACTGTAAAACTATGAAAGCAAACACACAAAGACTGCAAAGTACAACATACGTATTTGATTCATTTAGTCTGTGCTCTTTAATCTCAATCGTTGCTAATCTTCCGACCCATGTTGCAGTAAATTACCAAATGTTCCGCCAGGAATCAACACGTGATCACATCTTACACAGTGGTTTTAAACATAGCCACTAACAACGTTAAACAGCTCCCTGCTTGGTAAATTCAACCGTCCACATAGAAAAGGACCATATTTCACAACCTGAAAATGTCACAGTATCCCTTTAACAGCCATGCTAATGCTGCCACACTGAGCTACTTGCTAATTTCATGCTCCACGCAACAGGGATAATTTGATCCCTGTCTGTCTGTCTGTCTGTCCACCTGTCTGTCTGCCTGCCGGGGAGGAGAGGTGTGTGTGTATATGTATGTGTGTTTTGCTCCAAATCATTCCTCTGTTTCACTCTCTCAATAGTGACAAATAGAGAAAAAGTGAATAGGAGAACAAAAAGGGAGAACCAGACTGAGCGCAAAATAGACCAAACAAGAAAAGGGACAGAAAAAACGAAAGACAAATATCAAGAAGGGACTGCAGATAGAAAGAGAAGATGACAGAGATAGAGAGGACGACAGAGGAAAGCGCTGTCTTGTGCTGGATCAAGCTACTGAACAGATGGCCACACTGCAGAGAGAAGACCACAGCGGAGACATTACAACACTCAGGTTAAAATCTCCCCAGGAACACACACACATACACACTAACACACATGGGCTCAGTGGCAAAAGGCAAGGTCTTTCTGTTTATTATCGGCATTTGTGCTAGGTTTTTTTGGCCCTACAAGGCCAATGAATTTCTATATTGCGGTAAGTCATGGAAATCCAGTTTGATTAGCCATTAATAATAATGCACATTTGGGTCGTGTTGAAAAGGGGCCTATCCAACAACCAAATCATCTACCAAACAGAGAAACATCCTTCCCTCAGAGGTAAGGTTGGTACAGCATGACGAGAGCTCAAACAAACATGGGAAAACATACTGACATGGGAAGGGACACACTGTTACAAAGCATTCTAATCAAGGACAATTTATGAATCCTTAAGCACTCAGAAAGCGAGCATTGTCCCTTGAGCTTAAGTGTGGGAAAGCACTGCCGTACTCAAAAGGATGCGGTTTTGGAGAAATCACATGCTATTGGTTCTTTTGTGGAGCATATCCAATACATTTTAGCACTCCAAATCTCCACCTGGTTGTACATGTTGTGGACTGTATTTCATAAGCTTCAGTTCAAGGCAAGTATGACGGAGAAGAGCAAGAGGTGAGGACATGGAGGTAAAAGAAGGACAGAAGAGTAAATATGGGGTGAGTGGAGCAGAAAGATGACAAGTAGAGAGGACACAGGAGGAGTGTTGAAGGAAAAGTTTTTAAAAAGGACAATAGTAGAGAGCAGAATAGAACAGACACGAGCAGCGTTGTGCCTTGCTGTCAGCTCTACTGAAAGTTTCATGAGTGGAAATGGCTTACTATCCCTACCAGAGTAGGACTGGAGGTGAGGGACTGTGACAGAGCCTGCCAAAAAGGTGTTTCTGCGTGTTTGTGTGCTGTCTGAAAGGGTGTGTGGGGGATGCGATCCAAACAACATTGCAAAACATCAAATATTTAGAGGATAGATTACAAGTACAATGTGTACTTGGGGTTGCTGTCAAGGCACGACAAAGCAACAACACTGTTTAATCATTCATTCCTTGTTTTTTTTTTAGAATTGAAGTAGACGGTGTAGTAGTACTATGTGTAGTCTATGTTGTTGGCATAGAGGTATTTAGTTTAAAACTAGCAAATAATTAAGGTAATTATGAACACCGCATCCTTCCACATTGCTATTCTGAGATACAGTCATGTTAACGTACTCCATCCACCCATCCAAAGCGACTTATTTTGTTTCAGGGTCATTGTGGCAGGAAACCCACACAGAAGAACATGCAAGCTTCTCAACGCCTGTCGCGTTCAAACCCCACAACCTTCTTTCATGTAAGCCAACACTGCTAGCCATCATGCTACACTAAGTTTATACACTGTATGTTACTATTAATGAGTTCAAATGTTAAATATTTTAAATTGTGCTTAATCCATGCCATTTCCTGGGAGTTATTCTCAAATTTGGAGAATTCTCTAGCGCGCGAAGGGTAGCGGTGGCAACAAGGTAGCTTATAGGTCCTTCTCCCGAGCTATTTCAGTTCTTCCTGGGGTTCTCCCGGTTGCGCAAATTCTTTAACGCCTCCACAGCGATGCATCCAGGAGGCATCCAAATCAGATGCCCAAACCACCTCCTTCCGGTTGTCTGAGCTCTTCACCCTGTCTCAGTGAGCTCAGCCACCCTGTGAAGGGAGCTAATTTTGGCAGCCTCTATCTCTGATCTTATTCTGTCAGTCATTACCCAAAGCTCATGACCATAGGTGAGGGCTGGAACGTAGATCACAGGGTAAATCGAGATGCTCGCCATCAAGCTGAGCTCCATCTGCACCATGACAGTCCTATATAGCACCTGCAAGACCAACCCAAATATAATTCAAATCCTTCACTTGGGGCAATGTCTTACTCCCAACCCGAAGGGAGCAATCCACCACCTTCAGGCAGAGTTCCATGGCCTCAGACTTGGAGGTGCTGACTCTCACCCCCACCGCATCATACTCCGCTGCAAACCACCCCAGTGCACATTGGAGGTCACAGTCTGAAGACGCCAGCAGGATCGTATCATCTGCAAAATGCAGAGGCATCCTGAGGCCCCCATATGGGACTCTCTCGCCACACTTCAGCTGCACCTAATCTGTGGTTTTGCAGAACTGTCTAATATCAATGTTCTATTTGTTCTGTTCATTTTCGTCCTTCAGTAGAATGATGCATTACATTTGTCGCTGAGCTCTTAACTGATGACGCACGATGAAAAAAAACTGCTTGTTACTATGGACACAATGCAGACATCACGTATAATAGAGACCATTATACAATGGAGCTGGGTCAGGTACACAGCAGTACTGCGTCAGCTAGTATATCTTAATCAAATAAATTGTGTCTAACGATTATTTCTTCGATTAGACAATTAATCTGATGACAAATGTATAGATTGATTTATTGAAGATTTCTTTTATTACTCTATTAATAGAACAATTAGCTTACCCAAAATAACTATCAAAAACATGTCTCATTAATATTTCAATATTTAATTCAATCATTTTCCCGTAAAAACAAACAAATGTAACAAGAAACAAAGTGTGCACTACAGGGCACAATTCTGCAACAAAACATATATTTGTCTATTGAAAATATTATCATATTTGAAAGAATATGTAATTGTAATAAGTTACCATATTTCCCCCCGATGCAAATTCAAAAAATGCACTAAATTATTTCCCGGGTGTATACATCTATGTATATATGTGAATAAATGTAGGATATATATATATATACACACACATTTTATGTGTGTAGCATTAAGGGACTCTTAACTTAATTCCGTTGTACAAACTTGTGTTGTATAATGATAAATAAATTACCTTGTACCTTATTTCTTAGGTTAGCATTTTAATTCTACTTATACCGGGTGCAGCCATACTTCATTGCGATGTGTCGACACGCGATATGCAAATCGACGTATCTCCACAATCGATGATGTCGATTACGTTGACAAATCGCCACAGCCGTATTCTCTTCATGCATGTCCCGGCATATACACAAAACATCTCCTCACGTGTCTATCGCTCACCCTTTCCATTCTTCACTTACTCACCCCAGTCCATCAAGCCATTCATCAAGAATAACTTAAATGACTAGGGTACCCCATCTGTACCCATGTGTCAGACAACCTGCCAGCGTGCTAACAGGACAGACATGTACTCAGCTAAGCAAAAGAAAAGTTCATACTATCTGTCATTCCACTCTCTGAAACGTTAATAAACCTGCAAGACATCTCTAGATATGTCTTTCCCTGCTGCCTGCTGGCTGTGGTTCAGTCAAAATGCGCAAGAAAAAAAAACTAAATGGGAAAGCACTGGAGTTTGTTGGAATGATTTGGAATCAATCCTTTCCTAGAATAAAATGCAATGCCTACCAGTAATTATAAGGGATGGCTGACCAGGAAGTGAGTTCATGAGAACATAGCGCTGTTGTCGGGTCAACCAAAGTGTTAGTGTTTCTGAGAAAAATAGGTTTATTTGGCTTCCTAATCACTGATGCCCACATAAGTCATGTGAGTGGAGAGACTGCACTTAAACCGGAGGAATTGGAGTGTTCAGGACTCCGTTTATTTCAGGTTCAAGAGTATTGCACTGTAGCTGACCCAGCAGTTTCGTGTCACAGAGAACAGGGAAAGTGAAGAGAATTTTTTCTGGCAGGGATCGATTACTGTAAGCATGATTATAGTCATGAATCTTTGGAAAGAAATGGTATAGCCTGCATGTTCAAAATTTGGCAATTTATTTAAAAATAAAATCAAAAGGAATCCAAGTCTCATAAGATGATAAGAAAACACGTATTTTTTAATTTTATATATATATATATATATATATATATATATATGGGTAATGATATTCATACCATGCTGCAAAATCTGCTCCACCCTCAGCTTGCATTGAAGTAAAACATTATGTATAATTAGTAGAATGGAATTTTGCAAGCCAGCAGGAGTTCTATCAGCATTCAAGGGTTTGGGAGACAAACTAAATCGGACACAAAGAATGGCCGTGGTGTTTTAATTCAAGTAAGGCAAGAAAAGAAAAATTCCCTCCTTGCCGTTATGTGGCTTTTACCTGTCAGCTGCAATCTATCTCATGATGCCCAAAGTTCACTCAGAGTTCATAAAGATTTGGACAAGATTCACTTGGTATTTATTTATCCAAGTTCTGGTTTGTTGAAGGCTGTGGACTAAAGGCACTTCAGCAGTAAACTGCAACGTGTCCTCATTTCAATTTTTTTTAGATTTTGTACTTCCACTTATCTCTCTCTACATTCTCGCTCTTCTTTTGCTCTTGTCTATTTTTACTTGACACTGTCACACCTATCACTTCGTATCCCCTCTCATCCTTTTGTTGTTTTTTTTAACACTCCACTTTACTCCTTGATCTTTTACCCATCTAAATGTGCTTCCCCTCACCCATCTACTAACTCCTCTTGTTCTCCTAGGGTTCCTAACTGCAAGCAAAAGTCCCAGATAGGTGCTGTTATTTGATGAAAGTCCATCATTTTCTGTACATTATACCTTTCACACAGTGACTTCATGTGGAAATTTCAGACTTAAGAGTTTCACTTGCAAAAGTCAGACTTTTGAGCTAAGCAAACATAAATAACACAAACCAAACGGTAAATATGACAAGGAACGTCTGCATTTTATGTAATCCCATTTGAACGAGAAATGAGATGGATATGCAGAGAAAAAAAAGCATGACAGAAACCGAGTGATGCAGACAAACAGCAGGAATTATAACAGGGGCACACAGCTGCAGATACTGTTGCTAACAGCAGAAGAGATACATACATATGTTTGTGCGGCACACTACCACAGTTGTCACCAATGAACTCTCCATTCATCTCCATGCTCCTTCTCTCCAAACACTGCGATCACATACATAACGCTCTCCACCTGTGCATCAACTGGAAAATCCATTATATGTACTCAGCTCCGGCCCTGGACTATCCACACACGTTCCAGCATACCCCCCCCCCCCACTGAATCAATAGAAGACATTAGGTGTTATTGACAACGCCAACTGAGGTTAACAATCTGGCGTAAATGTAGAGGTCGCCTATTAAGCTGTGTGTAAATGTGAAAGGGCAGCAGAATGAACCGGTCCATATGTGTTTAAATGGGATTTAGATCCTGCTCTCTCTCTTAAATTTACACATGTAGGTCATTACAGCAACAGGCTGTACTTTTACACACACACACACACACACACACACACAAGAACAGAGCAGCCATAAAATCGAACCATAAGTAAAATAGCAAAAATGTTTGTTTCATGCAAGAAAGGGGCTACTGACATCTTTGTTTCATTACTGAATTAACTAATCCTTTACAATCCCTCACCCGCAAATCTCCAGAAATGTTCTTCAATTCACTTTTTTTTTTTTTTAAACCTTTCCTTCCTTGCATTGTTTTTGCCTGTTCCTTCTGTTCCTACTATACGCCAACACAACATTATCTCGGTCCATATACAGTATGTGGTGCTAACGCTGAACAAATCAATTCATTACTGTTCAACTAACAATGAAAGTGTAAATTTGGCAGAATGTAAATTTGGCCCCATCACAAGGCTGTGTGATGGGGCCCGAGCTTCATAGTTAGACTGTATTATAAGCTCTGTGTAATTAAGACTATCATAAAGAAAGCTGCAATGATTAAATACCTTTATAAAATATCTGTATTATGTTGCATCATGCTGCTGGGTTGGCTGCGATATAATGGTAGGAATTGCAAAAGCACCACTTCTGAGGCAATCACAGATGTCATTATCAGAGAATATCCCTGTTTCTGAGAGCCCATGCAGAGCCAGATAGATCGAAATGGACAGATAACAAAACCCACAATAACAGTAGCTTTGCTGTGTGTGTGTGTGTGTGTGTGTTTTTACCTGGTAGGTATCCCACAGTCTGATCGTACAGCGTAGTGGCAGCTCCCTCATCAGGAGGTTGTTCATCCAGCGGAAGGCAAACTGCAGGTACTCCACCTCGTACTGCTGCATGTGGCGATGCACAGACTCTGTCAAAATAATAATAATCACAATTTAAAAACAAATACAACAACACAACTTCACACATGGATTAAGGCAAATGCAGAATAGTGGAGATGCAGATCTATAATACCTTTAGGATCTGGCTATAGAAATGGTGGCAGCAAATAGTGTGTAGATAGACAGATTCCTTAATAACGCCCATCTCTTAATAACTACTGTAGGCAGTGTCACACGCACACACAATCATCAAGCCTCATAATAGAGCAATAACAAAACTGCATGTCAGTCCAGTGAGGAATGGATTGCATATAGTATTGGTCAATAGCGTGCAGAGGTGAGGACAGAAGGCATGTTTATGGAATGTAAAGAAGGTGTGTTTATTTCTTTGACAGTAGGAGCTGATTAAAACTGTACTTTTGATTTTAATTTCCATCATACCAGGTCAGTCGGTGCAAAACCTCTTCAAACCCCTCTGAGGTTTTCCACAAAATTGTGACCATTTATCTTTTTTGTCAACGGGAAGTAGGGGGATTTTAATACTGCACAAGCTCAACACAGATATCCGTCCTAAGTACAACATAGCTATATGTATGTGTGTGATTGTTCTCCCCTTACCTGACTGTTAATTACAGTCATAAATACCTACTGTTAAAGGCCCACTCACTGGTCCTCCCATTATTTAAGCACTGTCAAAATAGACACTTCATGTTTTAAACATATCTCTTCAGTTGTTCTATGAGGCCGGCTGCATTCCCTGTTAAGCTTAACCTGCTCAGTTTGAGATCAGTGTAAAAAAACGGTGATTTGGCAAATGCTAAAATGCATGTAGTTCCCAAGGAGATGGCAAATATTTGATTACCGTCCCATGGAATATTAATTATGTCCCAATGTGCCCTCACTGTAATTTTGTGTGGAGTTTATTTAGGCTGCCACTGCCAAATTGCAAGTGCAATGTGAAGGGCTTATAAACAAGTCACATTAACTCAAAAATTGCAGGTTTATCGGAGGGGGGGAAATTAGTAACCAGTCATCACTGTGACATTTGAGACTTTGGCCGGAGGTGGAATCAAAACAAATCCAGTTCCTGTCCTTCTAACTTAAAGGGTGGGGCTGGTAATATTGGATATTTTCTGTTATTTTCCGGAAACCCATTGAAAAGGCCAGAACCAACAACGTGTTTGTCCTTCTCTCAACACGATACGACTTCCTCAGCCTGTTTGTGGCACCAAGCGCATTTGATTCTATTGCAGATTTCATTATTTTATTTTATTTTTGTTAAAGGCTGAATCATTTCCAAAAACAGCTTGGCACTGTAGTGTTCAGCAAGGGTTACTCCAAGAAGAGCAAATTGTGTATTTGTTTGGAACTATTTTCTCAGCGGATTAACACACATTTGGTGTGATTGCAGGTAGTTCAGGCACCAGAGCGGTGGATGTGGCGTCGACTCTAAATACACTACAATGCCCATGTTCACCTTGTGTTTTAACAGTTTTTTTTTTTTTTTTAAACAAAGGAGAGGAATTAGCAACATCAGGCTTCGGCTTCACAGTCAATAATTGTAAGTATTCATCGTTGTTTTTGGTCTCTTAATGGAGTTGGTTGACAATAGGAAACATATCACCAAATCTGTTCTATAAGACAGGTATGATGGATTTTTCTGTGCACAATACTGTAATTTAACTTCTCTGGTATCAATGCCAGCTGGGAACACACCAAGAAACAGCTGAATATAATCACCAGTCAAGACTGCAGTTTCCACTCAGATTGTTCTCTTAGGCTCGACTTTCCAAACATAATCATCAGCTGGTTATTAGATGTCCACATCCGTCTCCCTATACCCAGAACATTTTTTTTTTTTTTCTCCTCCTGTAATTGGTTCATATTTTGTTCTCACTTCCAACAAACCCCACAGAGAGAGGACCATACGTTGCATCAGGAGGTCGCAATATGGTCTCAATGTGGAGTTCAAACGTCTGCATCCGTGTCACTGTTTTAGCATGGCAGGCTGGCATGAGCACTCGCTCAGAAGAACGGCTGAGAAGCAGAAATGTCAGTTGTAAATTTGCTGCATACGGGGCTGTGACACGGAGAGTGGCTGCCTTTGTTCCTTTCTGTTCTTGATAAATGTTTGTTTTATGCTTCTTTACATAACAAAAGATTAAAAATAACACTCAGTATTCAGCGACTCCCTATTTCATAGTCATCAAACCCATGACACTCGTTCGCTCTCTCTCACACACACACAGTTCATAATAGAGCTGTAATTAAAGAGCTGTCAGAGAATCTATGAGAAAAGCCAGTTAGGGAGGAACTATAGCATCCTCTTCTCTCACACTCTGTGCTCTTAATCAGGGCTGACTGACAAGCACACGCACACACACACACACACTTCCAAATATAGCTTTAATAAAGCTTTAATTGGTGAAACATTATGTATGGTATTTCTAGCCAAGAATACATACATTACTTACACTCAAACACACAAAGCAAAGACTTGAATGACAACTGTCTTCCATTGCACATACATGCATGTAGAACAATTATGCACATGCTCCATCCACCACATGAGCAGGGCGCGAAGTAAACACAAAGCGATTATTTCACACTCCTCTCTGCAGTTTAATTATCACATGCTGCTGTAAAAGCATAAACAAGGCAAGCTCATTAACGGGAAATGCATCATGGTGACAGATCTTAGCTAGCTGCCAAACAGAGAGGGAGAGAGTGGAACAACTTTAGACAATGTTAAATTACACTAATGAACTTGCTCTGCCTAATATTAGCAACTTCACCAAACACAGAGAGGAAGAGGTGCACGATGGGGTGGAAGGGAGAAGACATTTGTCATCTGAAGTTATCACAGTGGGAGGGGTGGGGAAGAGAGGAGAGGAGAGGAGAGGAGAGGAGAGGAGAGGAGAGGAGAGGAGAGGAGACACAATGAACTGAAGCGCTAAAACTTGTGACTTTTTCACCGTGGGCTGCTGTCCAGCTGGCACAGTGCTCGGCATGCTGGGTAGGTAATTATGGGGGCTGAGGGAGGTTGAGGATGACATCTCTCATAGACACTGATTGACTGATGAGTCTTGTCTTCTTCCTACTGCTGGTTAAAGTTTAGGACGGAGGCCACGATGCCAGCTAGTCCGCTCTCCACAGTGCTACAGTGTAGCCCATGGCTGGAGAAGTGCAGGCAGACAGCAGGAGGTCAGAGGTCGTACAGTGACTAGTGAGCGGCTCCCAGGATTCTGCTGACGAGGCCAATTCCGCCTGACTTCATGCACTCCTTGGTACGAAATGTAATTAAAGTTATATACTTTTTTTTTGCTTTTCCACACTCCTACTGGCTGTCGTTTTTTTTCTTCCTCTCACTCAATCTGTTCTAACAGTGCTGCTGTATTTTGAATCTGTTCTTTGTCATTTACTTATTCTTTCCTGACAAACTATTCCAATCGATCCCTCTCTAAACAGAATGTACTCATTTGCGCTGTGACCTTTATCTCTTACCTCCTTTATTTTACTCTGGTCAGCTTTGGCGCACATTTAAACAAATCCTACTGTAGATACAAAGCAGGCAACAGGGCCCTGTTTGTTCACAAGTGCTTGCTTTTCTGTAACCAGAATCTTGCCCACCACAAGTCAGCCACCACTGTGCCAATATATTGTGCTAGTCTCTGGTCTTTTTCTTTGGCTCTAATTGACTGTTAGCTAATCGTCGCCCACAGTAGTTACTGTTGCTATGCTATGTCAAGCTTTCCATTCTCGCTGGGCACATGTGCAGTTCACAATGATAACAGAGGCAGATTTACCACTCGAAAAATCACAGCAATGTTTAAAACAATGGGTGCTTGATGTCAGACAGAGGTACACGAAAGCAGGCTCCTCGTTTCTTGCCAGCGACTGTTGATTTTGCCACCTGATTTTATCAGTTGTTGCTAACGTGCTCATTAAGCTAACGTTAGCTCCAAGACATCGCCCTCCAAACTCTTTCCGAGTACCGCCATCTAAAGTTAAGCTGTTATGCTATAATTGGTGTTTAGTGAACAGGCAATTGCTCATCTATATGTGTGTAAGATGCTTTTCCATGCAGCTAAAATACACTAGACACGCTGCTTATTAAAAGTGGATGAATTTTCTTTTGTGCTTGTGTGTTCACGTGTACTCATTAGTCTCTGTCTTTAAGTAATAGTTTGCGTGCACGTATATTTGCAGGTTTGTGTATGTATCTGGTCGCACTATGAATATACCTCTGTTTATTTGTCTGTCATACAAAGAGAAACATCCTCCGGCGGGATTTAGCTATAACAGGTAAAAATGAAAAATATGAATAACCACGTCAAGTACAAAAGAGAAGCGTCCACTGAGTGATGCTTGCCTGATTATTCCTCTCACACAATAAACAACCACAGGGCCACACATTTGTTACTGATTGGCCTGAGGGAGACTGCAGCAATCGTGGGGTCAGATGGTGTCAATGTCATTTCTGTCCTAAACATGAGGCACAACAAAGATGTTCACGTGGAACCTGGTGCTTGAAAACAGAGGAACAGCAGATCTCATGCTAGTACATTTTGTATTTTTATCTACGACCTTATATGACTGTCGCATCTCAGATCATGCAAACACTTTAAAATTCAAGTGAACAATACACGTAAACATAATAAATACTGGCTGTTTGTAAAGGAGTGTGTGTTCATAAAAATAATGAATTAGCTTAATTAACACGTAAGAAATTTTAAGTTAGAAACCCCATCCTATTTTTCAAGATGTGCAGCTGCCAAGAGTAAAAAAACAACAAAAAACACCATATCCTGTCAGAGACCCATAGCAGCCAAAAGACTGGCACTGTAGTGACATAACATTCACATTTTCCTAAGGTCTGGTGTGGAATAGTTTTTAAAAAAACACTGGAGTGTATATATGTAGACATCCGGGAATTTCTTTCAATAACTGCATGTAAAATGCTTGAAAACGTGCTACAAACAGATTGTTAAGTATGTAAAATGTACGATTGCTGTAGGCAAAGAAAGCAGGGTGCATGAATATTCTAGGGGTGATGTAGGTTGGTTAAAAGACACCAGAGCAGGCCTGATTTCGAAATAAAAAACACATTCTCCTAGAGCTTCACATACACAAGTGTGAATTCATAAGCTATCCGGCCCAGAAAAACCCCACTCAAACCCATTAAACCAATAGAACTGTAAATATACACTGACTAACTCATGCACACAAAATGCAAGGCAACTGCAGCTACAAATTAAAGGCAAATTATTAAACTTTTTTTAAACCCATAAAAACACACTGCAGGCCTTTTCTGCCTTTCATTATGCAATACAGTCTCACGATCCAGCTACCAGCCTTTTTACACAATTCAGCCTCAGAGCTGCAAATGCGTCCTCTCATTTGCATGAATAAGTTCACCTTTGGGCAATTTGCATGTTGATGAACTTGTGCTAATGCACTTGCATGCAACAAATACACAGAAAGAGGTAAGGGAGGGATAAAGAGATCAGAGAAACATTACAGGCGTGCCGACAAAGTGGCTTGTCTTTTGAGGAGGTACACGTGCTAGCATCAAGCAAGACTAATGGGAGTTAGTGTTACTTATTACAAGTAGGATAATTACAGAGAGGGGGAGTCTGTGGGAGGGGCAAGCAGAGACACTAAAAAAGAAATTTCAAAGTAAAGGCCTGCCAACAATGCCACCCATTGTTTTCAACTGACAGAATCAAAGTAAAGAAATAAGCAGATTTGATTTTTCGCATTGTTAACAAATCCTTTCCAGTTTTTTTGGCCTCCTTACTTCAAGTTCACTTAGAGTGTACACTGTAGGACTGAATTCAAAGGAAACCAAAAAAAAGTGAAATATCCAAAGAACAAGAACAGAAAATGTTTGATCATAAAAGTTTCTTGTGCAAAAAAATATTTGTAGCTTTGTCATTCTGGGATAGTTGACTGAGCATGAAGGCTCATTTGAGAAATGCCCTGCTTGACCCTTAGTTATTTAATGCCGCTGAGGACGAGGCGCCTTTGTCAATGTTCCGCCTATTCCAGGACTTAAACGGGTGACTTTATGGTTATTAAACCTTATCTAGAAAACCTTGTGATTTATTGGTGCCTTTAGACTCTCAAAATCATGCAGTATTCATTCTGTCCCATATATCTGTTGCCTGTGACACAGCCAATCATTTCAATTTGAAAATATGTAACCTCGCTTGAGTCAGTGCATTGATGCCTGTGTGGTGACGGAGCAGCTCCTATCCAGTGCATTTCCTAAGTAAGGAAACACGCGGTCATTCTTCTCTTAATTCCTGCCATCAAATGTGCCTTTCAATGGGTGGAAGAGTTTTTCAAAAAAGTTAGGTTACAGGTAGCGAAAATGGGGAGAAGGAGGAAGAGAGGAAGAACATTGATGAAAAATGGTCTCATGGCAAAAAAATCCAGTCTTTTTTTCTTTTTCTCCCCCACTGCGCTAAAAGGTATCGTTGGTGATGGATGGTGGGGATATGGTCATAAAAACACAGTACATTGTCTTTCCCTCCATGTGACAGATATATACTGTAGGAGGAGCTAGATGCAGTTATTTTAAAGAAACAGAGAGAAGGTGACAGAGAATGCTGCGAGACAGATGGATCAGCAAGGTCCTATCCCTACTGACCCAGTACTGCAAACAATAATGCAATGAAACATTGAGCTCCCTTCTTCCTCTTTCCCGCCTCCCTCCTCTATCCTCATATTGTCTTAACAAATACCCCATCAACTACTCATGTCCCTGTATTGGATACCCAAGGCGGAAACTGAATACCAGAGTCCCACAGCAACAGCTGAAGCATTTTCTTTTGCCTTTCTGGGAAGGTTACGAGCTCGCTCTAATGGAGAATAATAGATTTGTTAATTTTGCAATAAAGGTTTTTCCAACAAATATAAAATTAATGAGCTGCAAGATTAAGTACTATTAGTGCTGCTAACGTAATGGATTGGTGAACGCAAAAGAAATAAACAAGAAACATTAACACGCAGCAAAAAACAATAAAGAACCAATAAAAATACTCATAAAATCTGATTCCACAACTTGGGATTTCTATCAGGAGTGAAATCGCAATATTGATACATCTTTACCAGGCGCCAAAACTTCTGCCTCACCCTTTCCCAAACCGTACGACACCCTGGATGAGCCTGCATCTGATAAGCGCTGATAGGTAATTTTGGAAGAGATGATGACAGGCCATTGTTCCCAAAACAGATGCTCTGTCGAGGGCGAAAAACAATCCTGTAACACAAGATAAAAGCTATCTGTGATCTCATCAGAGGCGGTAATGTCAAGCTAGCGAGGTATAAAATGGCTCTGCCCTAACTATGATGACAGGGCACTTATGGAGTAAGATACAGTAAAAATGTCGAGTCATTTTTTATGTCTTTGCTGGGGTGTGGTGGAGCTTGGGAGAGGTGGGAGGACTTTGCTTCTTTATTTTTCGGTCCTTTTTTGGTGAATTTGTTTTCTTTCCCCCCACACGCATCATTTTTGACTCATACATACAGTCCAATGCATACAACCTTCTGAGAAACACAGGTACACACACACACACTTAATGGAAATATCACTTTCTTTTCCACAAACAGACAACTACATGCACCACACTCTCACACACTTGCCCTTTCCATCGGCAAGTTTACTCTGTCACAGCCACACATGCATTAACAGACAGGTCTGCATATGCACACTAACTTTCTCTGACATTCACCCTCCGCGCACACACACACACACACACACGTATGCACTCTCTCTCCATCCATTTGAATGCAGCGGGTGTGTCCTCCCCTCCCTCTGGCTGACAGAGCGGGTGAAAGCATAGTCGGACAGCACCAAGGTTAGCCAAGAACATGACCATTGTACAAAGGCTTGCTTTAATAAGACCTTGTTTAGCAGACTGCATCATGGGCCGCTACGAATGTCATATGCGTTTTAAGTAACCAAGGTAAGTTTGGATAGAAAACGATATTCAAACCATATTAACGCATTTTTTTGACTAAATGAAAACGAGAATGATGGAACAGACGAAAAAGCAGCATAACCCAATAAGTTGCGAGTGTATGTGAAATGTCACTGAGCTGTGTAGGAGTACCCTCAGCGTGCATACATTAAGTTCCAGCCATCAGCAGGCTAATAATCACCCGCACATGCACATTTCCCCGACAGCTGAGTGGAATGACAACTAGCGCGACACGATCGCAGTGCCATGTATTTACAAACCGCCGGAAACAGTGGAAGAATCAAGGCATGAAAACCAATGTTACTTCCCACAAGAATTCAAACTATCAAAGAAAGTGTAAGTGTTAAGAAAGTTATGGGGAAAAACGTGACGTGACTGTCTTTTCATTTCATTTTCGTTTCGCCATCACCTTTAAAACATACATGCAAGTGTTTCCCAATCACCGCTGCCCTTCCTCCTCTCTGCTACTTGCATATATTTAGGAGCTAAACATAGCCTTGCTCAGGCACTTAGGTAAAATGAATAGAATGACTTGGTTGATGTTGGTAGAAGGGAATGTGGAAGACCGCTGCTGCGGATCGTCTACAGTATCTTGAGGCAAAGAGGTCCCAATGGGACCCCGTTTGACAGACTCATCGGTATTCTCTTATTTCCAAAATGATTGCAGTTGAGAACAAAATGGTACCTAAAACGCGCTTTTAAAATCCTTCTGGTTCGTGACGAGTTTAGGCCATGAAAAAGAAAAGCAAATACATCTGACCTTGGGAAAAGACCAAGTAATTTTCACAAAAGAAATTAAGATAAAAAAAAAAGGAAAACACGTGTGAATGAAGCCCATTGACACTGGGAAGCAGACGACCCTGCAGAGGATCGTGATTTTGAGTGTATTTTTGTGTTTGCGCGAATGTGTCGGCTGGTGTGTGAGATGGCAAAAAGATGGCTGACACATTGAGAAGAGAAGAGAAGAAAGACCAGAAGTAGAAGTAGTAAATGGAAATCAAGTCCAAATGGCAGAGCTGTGAGTAGAAAGTACTTTATGGATGGATGGAGAGAAGGCAGACGACTCACCATCAATCCTGCTGACCAGCTCCTCCAGGGCCTTGACTTTTCTCTGGATGCCTGGCTGGGCAAACGTATAGTTGTCCTGAGGAGAAGAAAAATCACACAGAGTCAGTATGGACAGAGGCTCCATCTACACTTAAACAGTGAGAAAACTTGAAATAGTTGGACTGTAATATGTAATTTTTATACTTTACGCATTTTGCTGACTCGCAAAGTGAATCAATACAGGAATGAAATAGGCTTCAAACACCATGGACAAATTATTACTGGCAACAACAGGAACTACGAAGGTCAGACTAGTAGAAGAATAATACTCCTGTGAACACGGAATGACCACATAACAAAAAGTGCATGGAAAAGCAATAAAAACAGGTGCCAAGGAGCTCAAGCAGATATCTTTATTACAGGAATATTTGTCATATTTCTCTGTAATTTCTTAGACAAGCTGTGAAATTGATCCCTTGTAGAGAAAACTAACATGATTTGTTTCACATTGACGTTTGGCAGCCATTTGGCCCGAGAGTTAGTCTATCTCAGCACGCACTCGTAAAGGGTGGAATTTTCACATTTTCACCTCGAGGTTTCATTTTCAGAAAAGTGCAGTGGTCATTACAGTTTTCAGAGTGTTTGCCAGGGCCCATTTCACACCTCACACAAAGCCTTAGCCATCTTTACAAACTGTAAATAGAGAATATAGGCCACCTAACATTGGCATGACAAAACATGTGCGGCTGTGGCCCCTGAAGACAAAGTAGAGGGTTGACTGTGAATGTGGCTGTACAAACACAACAGGTGAGCCGTGAATGGGTCCTGGCCTCATACTTGGTGTGAAGTGGTGGAATAATAAAATATCCCTAAGAGCTGATGGCTGAGGTGTTCATTTCACTATTGTCCCCTTCAAGTAGTTACTGTGCCTTATCTCAACTGGTTAACTAAGCTTGAAAACTGGCTTAAAAAAAAAAGGTGTGATGTTTAAGGCCAAATGTAGTGAGATGGACACCAGGCGTCTAATGTCTTAAATGGTCATTTAAGTATTAACTTGCTACATTGTGTTTTTTGTTTTTTTTAATCTGTGCAACATGACATTATGTTACTTGTTTTTATTAACACTGTGACTCTTGTAACATTGATTTTAATGCATTCCTGGCAGCTAATGTGTTATGCTCAATTGCTATGTTGCTTTTTGATGTGTTTTTTATGCAATTACCTTTTGATGACACACAGAGAGGTAAGATATTGAAAGATATTCTTTTTCTTTTTGTTCCTTTTCGGTCAACCAGCTCTGACAGAGCGTAGGAAGTAAGGTGACTGCAGGCTTTCCGTGACATTAGCTTGCCAGGTGTAGCTTAACCAATGTGTGCAGCCAGTAGACAAGCCGCAGTGTGTGGAGACAGGCCAGAGTAGCGCCCATGGCGAAGGCAGTTGGACTGGTATCCACAGCAACCAGCGCCCAGTGAGGAGGTGTCCGCACCAGTCTGAGGACAGTTTAGCTAGATTTGCCTGGAGAGCCGGCAAAGAACAGGCTCCTGAAGCATAAGAGCTGCCTAGACGATGAGCGACGCTGTGTCAGCCATATGTAAAGGCAGAAGGTCCCGATGCAGACGGCATGACTGCCACCCACTCAGGGCTGCGTACAGGAATAGCTCTTCTGTGAATCTAATCGTGAGACATCTCACTCATGCGACTCAGAGAACAGGGACTACCCATGTGACATAAAGATCTTTCCTCTTTCTGACCCTTTCCAGTCATGGAATACAGTGTATATTATTTATAGACTGCAATGTATATTTTGTGTGACATTTTGCGTTGGAAGTGTTGGAACAGTTATTTTAAGCCCTTTCTACAGCTGTAATGAAGTTACAAAATCTGAGGTGAATTACAGCAAGTAATGTTGTAAACATTTTTCACAAATGCAAGACATATTAAAAATTTCAAAATGTAAAGTATGCATCGCGTTTGTGGTTACTTTCCAAAAACTAAGGATCTTCACATTTTAATGTATAACTGAGAATGTATAGTGAAAGGATTTCAAAATAATTTAGGACTTTTCTGGGCTATGAAGAACAGCTGAACCTGACTGTGATCACAGGAGTGGGCAGTGTCTGTTGGTTGAACTTGCAGAATACAATCCAAGTGAGAACGGAACATAAGCATTTTGTGTGCGCACACACACACACACACACACACACACACACACACACACACACACACACACACACACACAAAAAGGGGATTACATTTCCTTGAGGGGTCATTTCAGTGTGGCTGGAGAACAGCTGATGTGGCAAAGTATCCAACACACGAAGAGAGAGGGAGAGAGACAATGAGAAGGAGAAAGACAGAGAAAGAAGGGGGGGGGGGGGTAATTTAGCAATAAACAGCTCCAGTTGTCCTTCAGGCTCAGCAGAACCAAGGCGTGTGTGTGTCCTCCTGAGTCCATCAGTGGCTCGCAGGGTAGAACCTGCATTCTCTGCTGCCTTTTTATAAAAAATCCTCCATCTAAAGCATCTCACACCTCTTTCATCCCTGCATAGCCCTAAAAGTGTCATTACTTCTCCGGCTCACTTGACCCACCTTTATCTCTCGTTATTAATTGGCTTATTTTTCTGTTCGATCCCTTTCCTTGCCTGCCGGCAGGGCCCCCAGTCGAGACTCAGGATTTACTCATTTGTGCCCTCAAATTAATATTTTGAGCCTATGAATAAACCGTAAGATGAAGATAACTGACACAATTTTATATCATTAATAAGTCTAGCAACTAAAGCTAGATCGATAACTCAGCCAGGGCGATATATCAGCTGATGATAACTTATTGCAGATAAGTAACAAGATATTGCAGCACAGAAATTCCAAACTAGGTTTGAGAAGATTTAGAAACACTGGAACCCGTTAAACATAACTGACCAAAGAGCACTGACAAGATGAATTTTCAACTGTAAAAAGTCCCGCTCACTATGTATCTTGGTCACAATAAAACTTGAGTTTTTTTTAGCTTGTTTATATATTAAAACAAAAAATACTAAGAGCCGATATATTGTTTTGTTTTTTTTATCCCAAAATGTCAAAATCAGCCTTAAAAATCCAGTGTCGGGCTATCATCTTCGTCCAAAATCCAAACCTTTCTACAGTTACCCAAGTGGCTCATTTAGATAATATCGGCCACGACCTGTAAACTCTCACAGTTTATTTAGCACTGCAGTAAAATATACAGTCGAATGGTGTATGTGCACCCAACTGACAGCAGCCTAAACTTGCCGATGTGCGGTAAGATCACAACTTTAACATGCAGGAATGGATTTAGATTCTCAATACCAAAACACAGCTGTTAGCCTGCCGCTAAAACTCCTTACTGGCGACCCATAACCACAGTTCTTAATGTTAGTGTGACTTAGAGGAAATGACTAATTTGCGCAGTACCTATCTTTCTCCATCATTCAGTTTTTTGTTTCACACATTCCTAACTCCACCTTCCAACATCCTTCTTGTTCTTTTTTGTTAATATTAGACATCGGTACATTGTCTCCATGTTTTGTCTTGAGCTTCTCTACCTCTCTGGCTCCGTGTCTTTCTACCACCCCAGTGTTAATGTGATTAGGTGCTAAACAAGTGTGAGGGCCAGTCCAAGTAATTACATTTGCATTATTGAAGATGCTGGCTTTAATCAGCTGCCCTTCTCTCTCTCTCTCTCTCTCTCTCTCTCTCTCTCACCTGCTTCTTCTTTCTGTCCGTCTGCCACCAAATCACCCTGTAGCATTTTCTAGATCTATACCTACTAGTTTAATTCTCTCCTTACCTCTTGTCAATTGCTCACCTTCTCTTTCTTCTGTTTTCTCTGTCAGTATCTTTATTGCTTTGCAATCAGTCTAATTTTCACTTTCTATTTCTTATTCTCACACTTACTCTCTCTCTCTGTCTATGTCTCGCACCTTCTTTATTTCATATTGCTCTCTGGCTGTCTTGATCGCATTTTTGCTCAACCCCATCACTTTATCTGTACGTCTGTCACAATCTCTGCCCGTCAACAAATTACTGCTTGTGTGGAACACAAAGGTTGTTGTTGTTAGAGGTATGACTCTTAATTTTTACTGCATTGGCGATTCAACCTATGCTGTTTGTGATTTTGCATTTTCATCCTGTCTCTTTTTACAGCTTTCCAGTGAAATATTCCCTGCCACACAGGGAGTTATAGATCTGATCTTGTTTTCTGGCAAAATCAACAGCGGCATGTTTGGTTAGAAGCCACCGCCGCTGAGGCTAATTTAGCTCATTTTGAATAAATGAGCTGAATTGGTTAGCATTGCTAACGTTCTTCGAGTGACTTCTTTTACTTTTGATACTCTGGTTCATTCTAAGGCAGGCTCTAGTTTCATTTAAGACAACTTTTATGAGAAAGACTTGTACTATTAATATTATTCCATTGTGCTATTTCTACTTTCACTGAAGTAAAAGGCAAAGGAAAGGATCTGTACACTTCTTTCTCCTCTGGCTATGTGAGCACAACTAGAAAAGACTGTAATGCATTTGAGGGTCAGAAGGTTTTCTAAACTCCTGTTTTTCTGTGCTTTCAGGGGCTTATTTTCTTTCCTCGCTCATCTATCTCTCTTCTTCCTCCCTCTACTACCCTCTCTCTTTCTCACTTCCTCTGTCTCAATCATTTTCTTCCTACTCCCCTCCTCTATTTTCATTGAATTTCCATATTGCGGCAGGCTTTACTGGCACTTCAAGGATTGTTCTCCGCCACTGGAAAAGTTAGACAAAGCCTGTTTTTAATGAACGGTTAAAATTAATGACAGACATTGCCTCTTTTGAATCTTTAATCGCAAGGACTAATAATTACCAAGGGAAGTTTTATGAAGTCTGGCCTCATGTATATTAAGAAAGAAATATAAGAGAATGAAAATATTTCCACCTTTTTTTTTAATAAAAAAGTGGTACTTTGTTTATGTTATATTTATGTGGTATTTGATATATATATATATATATATATATATATAACAGGAGAAATATATATATATATATATGTGTGTGTGTGTGTGTGCACCCAGATTTGTTTTGTTCTGTTTAATTTGTTAGTATCTGTTGGTATCTATTGGAAAACCTAATAAAAAGAAAGAATTTTCATATTTCTCCCTCCTTTTCTACTCCTTTATTTCACCTCTAAATCTTGCTCTATTCCTCACCTCTTTCTTCACTGTAATCCCTCTCCCTCCTCTCATTTCTTCCTTTATCAATCTAACTCTTCTCCTCTCCCACATTCTGTTCTCCATTTCTTTGTCTATTTTCATCACTTTGGTGCCGTTAATGAGGCTAGGCTTGACTAAGTGTTTTGAACGCGTTATTATGTCTCCTCTGCTTTGTTTTGTTCCCTGTTGTTTCATTTGGTTCCATGCTGTACTGCATTTTATTTTGTGACTGATTGTTGTTTAGTTTGATCTGTTTTCTTGCCTTGAGACATATTTTTGATTACGGAAAAATAATAATAAGAATTTTCTCATTATACTCATTTTCTTCCCTTTTTCTACATTCACATTTATCCCTTCTCTTTTTACCTTTCTGTAGTAACTGCTTCTCCTCCTATTTCCTCACCTCGTTTCCTCATCTCCTCTCCTCCATCACAATCCCTCTCCCTTTCTCCTCCTTTCACTCTCTCACCTCCTTTATTTCCCATTTTCTATTTTCCGCCTGCCCTGCTTCCACTTAACTTCTTCTCTTTGTCAAATCCAATATGTGGGATCTTTGATCAGCTGAGGCAACAGGAGGAAATCAACTTTCACTCCTTCATTATTCATACATTCTCCTCTTCTTCCACCATCTGTCCATCCACCACATCTGACCTGGCGAGTAAGTGGAACTGCCCCGGTTTACCCACATGAACGAACAGATAGAGCACGCACACATTAAGTCTGTGTCTCTCTTTCTCCCCCCTCCACCCCGCCCCCTCTCAGTCAGGTGAATCAATTGCTCCTGTTCACCTCTCAGTCCATTCTATTAGAGACAACAATGGCTCCACGCTGGACTAAGATTGCCTCCTATTGTGGCACTGGATGTCTATCAGCGAGTTGGACAGAACCAACAAAACAACCACATGCGACGGAATGTGTGTGTGTGTGTGTGTGTGTGTGTGTGGTGTGTGTGAGAGAGAAAGAGACATAAGGACAGAGGCGAGAGAGAGAGAGATGACAGGTCAAGATAAAGGGTACACAACAAACTGAAGGACAGGGCAGTGATCTGTCATTCTCTAGTACGTGTTCGTGTGTGAGAGAGAGAAGCAGATAGTGATTGTATAGAGAGATGACAGGTTGTGATAAGGTTTAGACAATTACAGTTGTTCAGAGCTACAGGGGGATTGGCCAGATTTAATTTCTGTTTCTTTCGTGTGTGTCTGTCCGAACATCTATGGCCTCTGGTTTGAGGGCAGTAAACTTTTATGTGTATTGGCAGTGCAAGAAGGGAGCAGTACACAAGACACAGCAGCGCAATTGGTCAAGCTAATTGTAAAGGACTTAAGGTAGGCCTTGTATGTAATAAACTCTGTTGCGTAGGGCTGGGTATCGAACCTAAATTGCTTTTTTGGTATTGATCAAAATGTCTCCGTAGCACAGAGTATCAACAAGACTGTGAGGCTGTGAAAGTTCTGGATAAATCAAAAGCTTGAACTGATGATGGCTCTAGAGAAAAAGTGATGGGATGATCAAAAAAACTACAAATCATCCTCAGGGGGACATAAATATGTGCACTGAATTTCATGGCAATCTATCCAGTAGTTGCTTCGACATTTAAAAAAAAACAAAAACTCAGTTCAAGTCAAGTCAGAGGATTACCAAAGTCAGTAGGGATCATCGTCTGGGGACCATGAATGTCGGTATAAAATTTCATGGAAATCCATCCTGATGTTAAAATATTTGAATAAAACACTGTCAGCCTTACGGTGGCGCTAGAGGAAAGGTCTGAGGATTGCCACGGTCAGCAGGATTCATCCTCACGGCACCATGAATGCCTGCACCAAATTTCATGGAATTCCATCCAATAGTTGTGAAGACCAAAGTGGTGGAATGACCAGATGACACTGGCATCCCTACAGCAATGCTGCCAGCATGACTAAAAACTGCAGTACCAAAAGCTGGCATCGAACGCTTGTCCTTAATTCTAATGCTCTTTACTTATTCTTTGATGAGACGGACTGTCAAATACCCAGCCTAAGTGTGCCCACTGTCGGGACTCAACGGATGAGTTCATTCATGTGGGCGATTTTAACTGAACTTTGATTGAAGGACCGCATTCCCTTTAGGCCCACAATCCTGAGAGAGTGAATGCAGCCATTGACATCTGTCTGACGTGTGACCCGGAAGTCACCAAGTCAACACCACAGGTCAGCGACATTTGCCTCGCTCTCGTCCCTCTGCTCTCCTCAGGAATTCGCTCCAGCCAGCAGCAGACCGCTGCCGGAGCAGACCCCCGATGAAAGGATAAAGGGTTAGGCCGCAACACAGAAGCCTGCGTTCCTTCAGAACCGAACTCTCATACAGCAGCGATGCAAGATCCTGCATAAGATCCGTGTAACAAAATTCAACGGCTACTACACACCGTCTGCCAGCTAACTTTAAGAACAGAGCAAGTTAGAGCTAAGCTGACAAGCGGCGGACAACGCACAACAGGCGAGTGAATGTCTTCCCCGCTTGCACACAGACAACGCACACTGGTTTTCCACAGCAGAAGCACAATTCTCTCCCCGCCTGGCCCGGAGTGATGGCTAGCGGAGCAGCAACGTCCCAAAGCAACCGCTCTTCTTCCCCACGGACTGGTCACAACCACTGGGCATAGCATGTAAGCTTAACAGGGTACGTAGCATAGTTAAGTACAGAACCGTTTAGCTAACTTTGTATATGTGACGTTAGTGATGTGATTTACAGCTCACCGTTACCTGCTAGCACACACACCCACCTCTAGTTTGGCTTTCAGCAGAGCCACACTTAAATGGCCTTACCGCCGTTTTGAATCAGCTTTCTTTAGTTTGACGCATGTTACGTCCAAGCAGCCATCTTGGACACACGCATGCACACACACACACACACACACACACCTTTTTGTCTGAAGTTTTGTGTATTTAGTTATTCGTCATAGTGAGTTTTTGCTTTTTCTATCTTTTAAAAATAAATGATTGTGTATAGTTATGCTGACCTCTTTAATGTCTCACAAGAGTGCATCATTTGCCATCCTCTTCTATGTTGAGTTCCAAATCCTTCACCTACTTGCTATTAATGGTAATTCTGGTTATAGTTATTCATTTAATTATTAATCTGAGTTCCATATTGATAGTTTAGTGTATTTTATTAGACTTAATCAATTAAATGTATTAATTAAAGTCATTATTTATGATTATCTTTGATAATTAAACCTAATTGTTTGCACCAACACGGTTTGGTGCTACTTTAATCATGATAAACCCAAACACCACTATACTCTGTAACCTACTGATACCACAAACCCTCATCACAGCCAAACACACTTATTACAGTCATTACAGTTTTTAAACATAGCCTTGTTGAGATCTAGCCACCACCAGTCCAAACAAATCACTCACCCACTGTGCTGAAAGTTGGGTAATGGATGGTGGGGAACTGGTGGTCATACATGGATATTTATCCACAGTGACTCTGACTGTACAGTGTATGTATGTTTTTTCTAATATTTGACAGATATAGTGGAAAAGCTAGATGCCTTCATTTCAAAGAGGCTTAGAGAGAGAAAGAGGTGAGGGACAAATCTGAAGAGAACATTGAGCCATCATTTTAAACATAAGAGAACGTCTTTTGCATCTCCTACACCTTTAAACTGGCTTATTTATGGTTTTTTCTTCGTGAAGTGACCTATTTACCCAAGGGCAAACACATGCTGATTATACAGAACAGCAATTGTAAAACCTTTGTCATATCACAAGAAAGTACATGAAACTGTTGCAGATAGCCAATAAGCACTTTGAGACTGCTTGCTGTATAAATTGTTCTATATAAAGCAACCTGCCTTAACTCACATGACCCCTAACGTGATCAACACCACTTGTCTCTCTGCAATCAAAGTTTTCATAACAGTGCTCTTTTCTTTATGCCACTCGTCTTGCATAAATGTCTCCATTCATCCTGCCTACGCCAGATTTTCCAGCCTCAGCCTTTATCCTAACCCATTCCCCCCCAGCAGCTGTTAATGCCTCCATCTCCACTGACCTGCATGTAAACTAGCTTAGCCAACATGATTCTACTTAATCTGTAAAAGACAGAGAGGTGAAGAGGAAAAAAGTATGCATGACTGAGAATTTCAGTAAACCAAAAAAATTGAGGGAGGTCGGTGTTACGGTTGGACCAATAAGGCTTGGAAGACAATACAAACACATATGCTGTCAAGCATCACACACACACAGAAACACCAGCTGGCAGATCACTCCTCCTGTGTGTGTGTGTGTGTGTGTGTGTGTTAGATTGAGTGACAGCCCAAGGTGACAGTAGGGAAGCCTTAGGGAAACCAGAACAGGACATGGCGTCTGGTTTGGTCTGGCTACCGTCTGCTAGACATCGGTCCTCGGACCCCTGTTCCCACTCGAGGTAAACCCCATCTCTAGCTTGCACCGTGGAAACAGATGGTTGCCTTGACAATGAGCAGGCACACTGCGATTGGCTTGTTCTCCAAGGGAGGGGCTGGAGGCAGTGGAGCAGCGAGAGAGGGAGCTGTTGACAGTTTAATCTTGGTGCATTTTAAATTAATTAAATGCTGTTTATTCAATTTGTTGGTTACTTAACTGCAGTTCATGTGTTAAAGTTAACCTGTATCCACATAGCTGATCTTTTCAGCTTCTGGGCATCTCATCTTTAGGAGTCTCAGTACCTGATTCAGTACATAAAATAGTATTGAAGACTTGAAATATTATTCTTGCTAGGTCATCAGTTTATTCTTTCTAGCCAAAACGTTGTTGGAAATAACAACTCTGTGGCTATAATTAAGAATGATCAAGTTAAAAGCTACAGGTGTGTTTCTGATGAATAATATCAACATGATTTGACAAGTTTGCATCAAACCATGGCATTCAAACCAAGAAAGGGTCAGAGATATTTTCATGCTGGACCCTCATATGTCGAGACTACCGCTGAAATATAATAAGTTCAGATCCCAGGGCGAAATTTAATTTCTCAAAGTTAGCTCCTTGGCTGGAAAAATACATTTAAGGGCCCCTGCTGTAAAAGGCTGCAGAATTAGCATAAAAGGGAGGTTTTCATCTGCGGGCTTTAAAACAGAGCCCTTGGGGTTGTCCTGGCGGAATAATGGACTTTATTTCCCTCTCTGGGCACCTCAGGTAAGACACAGGCTCACTGGCTGTGCATGGACAGCACATAGCTGCTACGTACTGATTAAAGCAGTTGTGAGCACAATCAGCTGTCTATATCTGTAAAATGTGACAAAGATTAAATTATGGAGGCTTTGACTGACTGTTTTACTGCAGACGTTAATAATATATAATGATTTGGGATTAAGGGGACATTTAAATCAACAACACAATATTGGGCAAAAATGACAGTTCCATTTAAATTCATTGAAATGGCAGATGTGGAACGATTTTCACAAGTTAAATTAGTCAAGTTAGCCAGAGGCGCTGTCAAATTTAGCAGAGTACAAGACTAATTGGCTGCTGGAGAGACTGGGGTAACATTGGGGTCAACTTAACAGAGTTGTGTCTCAAATGGGTAGACATACAGATTTGTAGAAATTCCATTTACATTTTTGCCCACTTATTTTATGTTCAACTGTCATTCCAACTGTTTATTTATCAGCTTAGAGGTCGAATCACGCTTAAAAGCCTTTCATGGATCACGTGGCTGGGTTATCATAAACAATAATACACACTGGCCCATTTGAACATGACTAATGTGCCCCTTTCCAGCCCAGTAGCTCAGGTAGTTCAGCCATGTTTTTGGATCACGTCAGAACTGGATGTGACCAGCCTGTTTGATGTGTAAATGGGCTGTGTGCTGTTATCTTGTTGATGCTATGCTGTTGTACACACAAAGAAACACACACACACACACACACACACACACACACACACACACCAATGCTTGTCCATTTAACAGTGCCTTAAAGGTGTTTCATCAATAATACACACAGAAATGTTGCTCTTACAGTCCCCAGCTATTAAAGGGGGCATCCAAAGGTGTCCCAACATTTTCGTGCTTTTGAAGATTAACAGGAAAAAAATCAGGTGACTCACTATATAAAAACAACCTCCTATACATTAGACATTTGATCAAGTCATTCTGATTTTGCCAACACAGACATTAAACTTCCCTGGAATCGACTGATCTCTCTAACCTACCTTTTATTTCACCTGCTCCTTCGGAAGCGGGGGCTGCCAATTAAAGCAGCAGCTCATTAGAGAAGCTGCTTAAGTGAATTGACAGCCAAAATAGCCTGTTCACTTTTAGGTGGGAGAGAGGCATGGCAAGTGAAACACTAAAACCACAGCTAATGGCCAATTTACTGTATTAAAATGTAAGAAAAAAAAACTTTCAAAAGTATTTCCAGTGTACACCAGGTAATTGCAGGACAACCACACCAGCTGTGGTTCACGGATGGATGGGAGGAAGAACATTTTTCTTCACAAAATATCCCAACCGTATAGTGGTTTTTAAACCTCCTATTTATGAGTTTGTTCTGCATTGTGATGTAATTAAGCGCCTTTAAATATTTTACACAAATTGCGGTCAAAACAAGTGGCACCGGTGTGGCACCAGTTCCAGCGGAAACTGGATATATAAGGTGCTTAAAAAGGCAGTGAGCAAATGTAATTGCATGGAGAGACTGTCTTTCAGTCTAACCCCCAGACCTCCACCTCCAGGCCCTCAGTTAAGTGTAATAGTGTATAGTGGATGTGAGAGGGTTTGAAACGAGGTCAGAGCAAGGATCACCAACTAATTACGGTGCTGAGGCACTCAGCCTCCGTCAGATTGTTTAGAAAGCATTAGGGGGGAAACATGGGCTTCCCTGGTGCATTGCACATAATTAGTTTGGAGCCAAGGTCACAAACAGACACAAGCACGGGGACAAACAATGCCCATACACATACAAAAAGCACACACAAAGACACACACACACACACTATTCTTCTCTCTGCTCTCAAACTCTGCATTCACTGCCTTGCTCTCTCAGGGGCAACAAGGCACAGCGTCAATTAATTTCCTAAATGAATAGCCTACCAATTGATAATTATTTATAGACGTTCACATTTTATGAACCACACGTGCTCCTTACTATTAATTTCCTTTAGTGTAGAGCTGCGGGATATATTGACTTTCATAATATTAAGTGGATTTTTAATGCACAGGTATATGTGTTAAACAACGTAAACACTAATTTCCAAACAGGAATAAGAATATTGCCTAATCAGTACATTTAAAGACTAACTGCTGCGGCCATTCTCTTAAGTGTTACTTTAGATTAGGGTCATTGAGCCGACTTGGTGGATTTGGCAGATGCTTCTTTGACTCCACCAGAAAACAATGATTAGCGTAGCAGTGCTAAAACAAGGTCGCAGAGGCAACCAGTTACACCCAGGCCGTAACGGTTTGAACCAAACAGACTTTTGGTATTAACAGTAAGCCAAAAGGTACTAAAATGTTGCAAATATGTTGACGTTTTATGATGAGAAACGTCACAATGCCTGTCAGCACAAATAGCACCCACAAAGGTAGAAACTGTTCCGTTGCCCTAGAATTTAGGCTTTAATACGGCATAGAGAGATGTGGTGAAAACAAAATATAAGAATAGGGCAGAATTGAGGATGCTAAGTAACAGTGGTACTGTTGAGGGCAAATCTACCGCCAGCCCAGGCACGTTTAGACCTGACAGATGGCTCAACCATGACCGCTAAGAGCGAGGTTGAGAGCTGGTGGGCAAAAGGGTTTGGGAAGAAATGATGAAACTAAATGAAGTTTTGGTGCTGCGGTCTGTATAATCTGGCCTCCAGACACTCGAGCCTGCATTAGAAAATGCAAGACAATCGCATTTCTTAAATCCACACAGAAAAGCGGTTTCATACATAACGCTCACACTGTTAGAAGGGTCCTGCAGGCTTTACAACAGACAGGAATGTCAGACCACCTGAACACTGTAACACTCAACACGTGTGCATACAATCGATTATCTGTTGTGGCATGTCATGCAAACATGCACTAAACTGAGCAACAACACAATCTGCAAAGTTTATGTACATTAAAAACCCCTCTCAATGAATAAAGCAAAGATGTTTAGCACTTGATGATGATTACATTTCTGGTGTAAAACTCTTAATTATTGCCAGTAAAATGACCTATTTGACCTAATCTAGCATTTGGCATGGAATGTCTCAAAACATGTTTTGTACAATTTTGCATTAAGGCAGTTTCCTTCAACTCAGTACACTAACACGGTCACTGACAACAGAGAATGAGACTGAGCTTATATGTGCAGAAAAACACACCCTTTACAAGCAGCGTATAAATATACCTATGTGACTGTTAGGCAAAGTGAATACGTTCGATCTCAGTGAGTCTACATGTGATACTGGTTCTCCTCCAACATGTCACATGTGTCACCGGTGTTGTGTTATACATATACAGTTATATACTGAATGTGGCAAGCTCCAAATGTTAGATGACAGACAAGGGGCGAAAGGGTTTAATCATTGGAGCCACTTTTATTTTTATGGTATCGTTTTTAATTTTCAAATAATGATGTCTTCTTAGCGCACTAAAGCTAACAAAACAATTAAAAATATTAAAAAACAAATTGAATATTGAATTCTATCCCAAGTACACATGTAAAAGCTGAATTTGAAAGAAACCGGTAACTTAAGTTAACGTTCGATTAAGCGAAATCGAGATGGACGTGCCAACCGGTGAATCACACACGTTCCTGTGATGTTAAACAGTTGCTGTGCTGCTAATACCACTGAGAATCAACACCTCAGTGTGCAGCTGTACACAGCTTCCAGCCACTCCCAGCTCATTGTTTCAGATCAACGGTCTATATGGTTGGGAGAGCTCACCCTTGGGTTATCGTCCACCCCACCGCATTTAAAGCTGTAGAAACACTTTAGTGCCGACTGTACACTTGCAGCCTAGTGCGAACAGGTGGAGAGCTTAGGCAGGAGAACAGCAAATCATCTTTCACAGTTGATTTCTGTCGCGTCTACTTGAATTGCAGTTTCCTTTTTCATGATCATTTCAATATTTTGTTTCTCAAGGATTGATTTAACCTCTTCAGCACTTCAGAGAAGGGCTTTTTGGGAGTTGAATGTCTATCATGCCAAAGAGACCCTGATAAAACACAAGGTAATTGCTAAAGTTGTATTTGACATGTAACGTGAATGATGCCCAAACTGCCCTGAATGCGTAACAATAGGAAGGTGTTTGCAAACTGTAGCAATAAGAACTTCAAACTGCTTCAAGGCTTTTTGAGTTTGTTCTGGGGACTACTTGCTGCCTACTAGTGGTCAAAACTGCTTAATTCAGCTTTGAGAAGAGTAGCAGCGAGAGGAACACTTCTCTCTTTCAAGACCAGATCAGAAAAGCACGGATCCATAAAAAAAAACAAAGAATGGAAGAGAGTGAGGGAGGAAAAGAAATGTACAGGGAGGAGAGAGACAGACAGACTGCATGGAGAAGGGAGACTGTGGGAGACTGAGCACGTACAGGATGTTGGTATGAAAGTAGAAAACCACATGTGGGTGTTGGGCGTTTGTTTTAAGATAACCTCCATCTTTTCAACACACACGCATACACACATGCTTACCTGGATGCCGTCCAGCAGTTTGCTCATGCACCAGAAGCTGTCAGCCTCAATGTTCCTCAAAGCCTCTTCCTGGAGACTGGACACGTCAAAGTTTTCCACTTCCTCCTCTAGAGAAGAAAAACGAGAGCACAGAGCGAGTGAGAAAAAAAAAGCAGCGCATGGGGAAAGAGATGGGCAGAGGGAAAGAGACCGCGACACGGGTGAAAGAAAATGGAAGTGAACGTTAAAGTAAGGTGGAAGGAGCGAGAGAAAGATTGGAGAAGAAAGATACAAGAGAGCAATTCAGGTCTACCGGCACAGCAGGGGCGCCATCATAAGCCCAGCACTCAGACAGGGGAACAAGAAAGGCACAGGTACAGAGGGAGGACCAATTCAATGGGGAGAGGCAGAGCAAGGGGAGAGGTAATGGTGGCGGGTTATGAAAGCGATATATGGTAAGGAATGAAGATGCTGACAAATTGGAGCGCAGGCATAAAGGAGGGATGAGAATAAAGGGAGACAGTGTGGCAGCTGAGCGTGTGGGAAGAAAATAAAAAGCTGACTAATAGAGCAGCCAAATGACTATCATCTTTCAAAAACAGCGGTTCAACCTTTTTCCACGGCTTCTTCGAACATTTAGAAAATGTCACACAGTCGTCGCGCATACAGCATAATATGTACTTTTTATATGGCAGACGCAGTGAGTGTATTTCTAGGAAAAGCTAAACGACATTATGCAACTTTTGCTCTGTGCTTGAACTTGTTGAAGTTAAATTACTACTCAGAATCATGTCACGAAGTTTTAAAGAGTTGCCTCTCTACCGTCTAATGTAATCTTTTATTTTGACTACATTTATATGATTTTATTCTTTAATTTTGTTGGTATTTGTTTACATTCTATGATTTCATTTGCATTTGACTGTTTGATGCCCGTCTGCACACTGCTCTAAAAATAATAAACAAAGGCGATTGTGAAGAGTAGGGTAAAGAAGGACGTAAGATGGGCTGTAGGATAGATACTCTGTAAATAAATGCAACAGATTGAGGTTCGGACATATCCTAAAACGCACTGCAGACTGAACAGAAGAAACAATTTAAAAGCAGCGAGCACACTGAGTTCTCAGTCATCTCCAGCGGGTGACTTCAACGATGGGTGTCATCAGATGTCATTAACGGCAGCAGTGTGTGACGGACTGCAGGGGCTTTGAAGGGCTTCTGACAAGCCACTGACAGCCAGTGGAGAGGAGATGGGACGAGACTGATTAACAATGATCTAGAGAGAGAAAGCAAAGGGAGAGCGGGGCCCACCGAGAGAAGTCGAGAAAAGGCTCATATTGCTAAAAATTGGAGTTTGTGCATTCCTAACACACACTCGCGCACACACACATGCACAGGACCTGGCAGCTCTGCTTGGTATCCTTGGCAACCCCAGTGGAATGTTGTCAAGGTTGTAATGAGCATGCTCAGTCTGACAGACAGACAGACAGGGAGCAGGCACTGGGCCAGGACTACAAAGCCATTAACAACTAGGCTGTATGTGCGTGTATATGTGTGTGTGTGTGTGTGTGTGTGTGTGTGTGTGTGTGTGTGTGTGTGTGTGCACTCGTTCAACATCCTGCCATGCAGGCGCTCTCATCATTGTCTTGTCTGCTTGAAGTCAGGTAAGGACGGAGAGAAAACGGACAGAGAGGCTGCGGTTCCTTCATTTCACGGAGACCTTGTCATGCTATCACACCCGGACAGATCGAGGTGTCCGGACGCACAAAAATCTAATTTTGTTCACATAGCTACCAGATCTTTAATACCAGATATGGAAGTGGTCAGGGGCTGCATTATGATTAGATGTCAGTATAGTTCATTCTAACCACAATACTAACACAAGCGATGCAAAAAAGAAAAATGCAATACAGCCGCAGGCCACACATAACCATTATTAGTGCAAACATTCAGAGATACAATCTCATAAAATCTCATTTTTTTGGAATGAGGTCTAAAAAGATCAGTTCGCAATGAGAAGTGCAAACATACCCAGAAAGTAAAAGGTCATCCACCAACAAATATTATGAGTCAGAGACAGCTGATGGGCTGAAAACCCACAACATTTCTCCGCAGCTAAAACTGAGGCCACACCAGAATTACAATCAACTGGACCTAAATGTGCTGTTGGAGCAGCTGCTATAACAATGCAGAGACAAAAGAGGCCACCATCTGACCAATTTGAAGTCAGTATTTAATTTGATAGCTCCTCTATAGTGATGCAGAAGACAATGAGAATACGTGAATACAGGCCCCTCTCTCTGGGATGCAGCGGCTCTGAGCACCAGTGATTGCATTAAATTTGTAGTTGAAAAGATTAATTGTAAACAGGCTGACTGGCAATTTGCATGGTGTCGCTGCTGATTAACAAGGTGGTGAGAGTGCCGCTGGCTCTGGGGTTCCAGGGGAGCCCGAGTATCCCAAAGTCTCAAATCAGTCTTCGTCGTGGGTTAGAGCCTTGCCGTCAAGCTCAGTTCTAAACCTAGACCTTGACTCCGGAGCAGATTATAAGGGACGGCTTCCAGGAGTCCAGTGGTTGTACTGGAAATGGGTCATGGCTCATCACAATAACAAGGACACACTCGAGGAAGGGCTAAGAGGAGGAGAGGCCGTGTGGTGGGAGGGCCTGTACTCAGTTTGGCAGGATCACAAGGCAACAGTGCCCCCTGTGATCGCTGGTGGAAGTGATGCTAACATCAATAACCGGCTTTACACGGATGAATGCCTAAAAACAGTCAAAGCTCAGATCATTAGTTATTTTCATGGCCAGGTAGTCCAGACAGCTCTTTCTGTTCACTGTTTCAAGGATAAAAGAATCAAAGCTGTGCGGTGAATGTCTGATGAATTTACCACCTGTAGCTGAGTTTAGTTTCCATGATGATCCACCTTCAAACTAGGAGTGTTTTGGTGACATAATAACGAAACCAAACAAAGCACGATTAGGCCACCTTGACTGCCTCAACAGGCCGTGCGTCTCAGTTGACCTGGCTTCAAAAGAAGAAATTGCTAATTACTTTCCCCAGATCCATGCCGCAGTAGAAATTGCTTCAAGATACTTTCTTGGTGATTACTTCTGGAGCACTGCCTCCACACTAAGTACCAGCTGACAACACGTGACAATCTTTGTACAGCTGTGGAATTGATAAGCTCAGAGGTATACGATTCCCAATGGATCGGACAATTTGGAACAGGTTCTCGATTCCCATCCCTAGTTTCAGTTGTGTCACTTCATATTGCCTCTCCCTCATCAATCTACCGCTCCCATCTCTTTTGTTACCTCGACTTTCCTGTGATAGTCTCTTGATCTCTCTTTTGGTACATCAATAATTTCCTCTCCACTCTCCCTCCTCTCTTGTTCCCTCCACTTCTCCTATAAAACCATTTGACATCTCTTCTGTTGCTATTGCTACCCTGCCTCTCCAAGCTGTCCCCCCCCCCCCTCCTCACCTCTCTTCCTATTGGCCACGGAGCCAGTTTCCTGCCAGGCCCCAGGGTTTATTTCCTGTTTGTCCTGGCGCAGGGGGCAACTTGTCCAGAGAGACCAACTGCTTGGTTGTTGCCAGCTGTGAGCACTTGGCACAGCTTGGTCTGCAGAGCCGGGTTACACCTCCGGAGACAGAGCGCCGGCACCTACATACACCAACATGTGCACGAGTACTCACAACACACACACACACACACACACACTCACTCACGCCAGTGCTGCCATCTGCCCTCTACAACTATGGGCCACAAGGTAATGTGATGTAAGATGATAAACGACCTAGTTTAGCCTGATGTAATCATAACGTGTGTGTGTGTGTGTGTGTGTGCTGAGTGTGAGAGTGAGTGTGCGTCTTTGCAGACAGCAATTGGCAATAAAAAACAGTCCCGTTTGACAACCTTCTGTTGGTTTAGATTAATCACAAGCGAACCAGAGTTGCAGACCGCCAGAGAGAGAGAACGCTTTTGGTTTTAACAAGATTTCACCATCCAAAGCTCATAAAATCACATGAAGTGGTGCAGTCATTACTTATAATTTACAGCAGCGGTTCAGGTTAAATCTAATGAATCTGATGACTTACACTTTCGGTGCTGAATCCAAACATGTCACAATCCAGTTTCCACCTTCAGAATCACACCCAAGTGAAACAGCCGAAGGCATGACACTTAAAAATGAGACACGATAGCTGCTAGTGAAATGTGTAATACTTCCACCTCCCCGCACCTCTGATGAACCTCCCCACCCCCCAACCCACCTCTCACTCAGGCTTCTGCAACAACTAAAAAAGCGATTTCCCCACCGTGGCACAATTAGTGCGATAACACCGTTGTTAATGAGAGCTGAACAATTTACAGAGAGGTGGGATTCATACTGTTGGATAATTAAGAAGAGAGTCAACCTGGCAAACCTGGTGTCACCAACACACTTGCACGTACAGGCACACGAAAATGTTCAGGATCCCGGGAGATGAGAGCGCTATGAGAATAGAATTATGGTTGTGCTGCGAAACAAGATGTGAAGATATGAAAATCCACTGCTGGAGGTGAAGGAAGGTAGGGTTAGGAGAGTGTGTGTAAAAGAGAGAACAGGTGGAAGTGATATGAGTGGAGGGGAAAGTAGGAATAACTGTTTGCAAATCTTTGCTTTCTCTTGAAACAAACCCTTTGATTTCCACGAATCTTTGGGTTCATGAGACTAAGAATCTTATCTAAAGTCTCCCGTCTCGTATCCAAAAAAAGCATCCAGTGTATTCATTTCATAGTTCTTAGAAGTTACAAGGTTTTTCTTCAAAGTACACCACGAAGCTTACTCATTGAAAGCACTGAACTTCAGCCTCACCAGTGATAAGGAACGCTTGAGGCCATAAAATCTACACAATCACTCCAACAATGTTCTCATCTCCCACTATCTGCACTATAAGCCGTGTCCATACATCAAACAGCAGGCCACACATGCTGTTGGCAAGATAATGTAAGTCCTTGACATCAAATGGAATACAGCTATTAATACCATATCTGCCTATGTGCAGGCACATAATGATCCACTTGCCCCGAGGTAAGATGGTGTCTCGTATGAGGAAGCTTAAAGTGTTTAATGTTGAGTAAGGCCACCGCATTAACTGTTGCTACTGCTACCTATATCTCTATTCGCACTACATCCCTCCCCAATGCCACCACTCACACCGGCCTGTGGGATGTCTGCACAGCACAGATGTGTGTCAAGTGTGTGATTCAACATGTGCGCAGCTGGCTGGCATTCTCTACAATCGTGTAACCATGGCAATGCCAGAGAGACGCAACATTGCCTGGAATGAGGTTTTGTTTGTGTTTTCCGCTACAGCTTTCTAATTCCACAGTGATAACACACACAAGGGGGCGAGAGCATTGGTGACCAATAGCACAAATCACAGGTGGATCGACAGAATGGTTCTTGATAGCTCTTATCAGTTATACCCACTGCAAGGGTGCCCACATGAGGAGCAAAATATCATGGTGTGTAGCAGCAGAATTAAAGAGACTTAAAATCTTTAACAGAAAGCCTGTGTTACAAACTGGGATATAGACAACAAGGGGTTGGGCATTCAGGAGGCAGGGAGGGTCTAATGAAAGATACTATCAAGTTGCACTATGGGAAGTGTAGGATCCAGGGTTTTAGGGGCATGGCTCATACTAGGGACTAAAAGGCAGGATATCTCAGCCTCTGCTGCTTTGATTTTCACCATTGTTTTCTTAATCTGTTTCCGACAAGCCTCCAAACTTTATGGAAGTGCAATACTAACTTACTGGCGTCACCCTTTAAGTAAGTTTTTTAAGTGAAAAAGCCACATTTAAAATTTGAGTAGTTCCTGATTTGCTCTCTTATAATAATTGTAAATGTAAATGTAATCTTTTGCTTTTTTACGACTGTTGGTTGGACAAAAGAAGCAATTTAAGCCTGGGCTCTGGGAACTTGGAGATTTTTCACTATTTTCAGACATTTTAAAAGATAAATTGATTAATTTGAAAAATTATCATTAGTTGAAGCCCTGCTTTGGCCCAACAAAAGCACTGGAAATAACTCTTATTAACGTCACAAAAAAATAGAGAAACGCCTGTGAAGTAAGATGGGTTTGGATGCATTTGCCTTTACCCAAATTAACTTGTTTGTTATCACCATGCCACGTAAAGCTATCTTTTTCACATTTTTCTGAATGGAATAAACAGTGCTTAGTGCTTATTTAATTTGTTTCTTTATACTGTTGTATTTTCTATACTGGCTTGTGTGGTGTTTGTGGGCCCTTGGTTACATATTACGTGTGAATTGAAAAACTAGCTGCAATCAAAATGCTTTAATGGACAAGTGGGTTAAACATTACTCTGCTTTGGTGAACGGGTGGTTGTATTAGGGATTAGAACTTAATCGGTGTTTAACCAACATTTATACAACCAATTGCCTGACAACAAACTATTCTTTGTAGTATTTATTTCAGGTCATGTGACAATAATGTACTCCTGCCTCTATAACCAGTGTTGTGTATCAGATAAAGTGAAGAATTCAATCACATATTCACTGTCACGTTTTATGGGCTGTCTCCTTTTACACAAACATAAACATTTATTAATCACATAAGATGCCAAATCCACTCAAGGCATAGTAAATGTGCCTGCCTAATACACAAGGCACATTTGGGAGCTGAAGGAAAGTTTCCTGAGATGTAAGTGAAGGATCAGTCCATTAAGTCATTAGCGTGTGTAATCTGCAGGTTTAGTTAGGGGAAAAAAAACATTAGGGGAACAGTAATAAGCAGACATTATGAACGGCAGCAAATACATTTAAACAGGCGGTCGACGTGCAGAGTGGTGAGAGAGACACCTCATGACGTAATCCTGTGCTGATTCGTGCAGGAATATTTGTGTGAATGGGCGTGAGGGTGCCGTGTGACTGTGTATGCACATACGTAAGTGTCCAGATCCTTTGTGCTTGAGTGCTATTGTTGCAAACGTGCCCACACATCTGACATGTGTATACGTCCACGTGAGTCTTTGCGCTCAGTGTGCGTGCCTGCGTGTACTGTATGTGCACAAAGTCATGATGCAACCCAAAACGCCACACAGCGCCGTCGCAGCAGCACGGTAAGATGACTGTTTCAATTGCCTCCAATTGCATCAGGTCAAGCGGAACGCGTCTCGCTGGTGACAGAATGATAAAACAGTCCCCCCGAATCAAACGGCTGACAGAGAGAACGAGAAATAGATACTTGGAGGGATCTGAAGCTTCTCGGTGAGGAGAGCTTCAATTTATGGCTTTTTATAGTCAAGTAATTAACTTAATCTAAAAATATTCAATAACCCCTGCGATTATTCACAGAAGATAAATCATTTTTTGACAGAACTATTTCTCTGGATCATTTCAGAGCTCTATTGCTTTTTATCAGGAGCAATGAGAGAATCTCTGGTAATACGAGGAAATAAGATCAGGCCGGATGCAGATGAAAGCACAGCTATTGATTTTCAGCTTTAAATATCCAATGTCAAGCACTGACAATGGTGTCTGTGGTTTCAACGGTGATTTCCACACTGTAGGCCAAACATGTGCGTTCAAAGCATACATTTAAAAACAACAGCGAATGTGGTGCAATCCTCTGCAAATGGTTATCACATTGCTTTAAGAGATGTTCCATTTAACACCATATTCAATTTTTGTAATCATGTTTTCTTGCCCCCCCCTGCTGAAAATTTCTTGTAAGACTGAAAACAATTACCACATTTGTGTCCTGTTCTCTGCCACATATTTGGATTTTAGGCAACAACTGCATGACCAGTGACATCGATTTGTTTGAAAGGGCTAAAATACCTCACCTCCGGGTTGAAACCGTATACTATTTCAATAGGGTATGGTTTTATTTGATTCTGTCACGAACAACCTGCACAACAGAACACTTGACAGCCGGACACCTAGACATGCAGAAACAAAAAATGGAATAAGATAAAACCAGCGTTAAGTAGAATGTAACACAAACAAGGTGTTATTCATAACATTTAAGAATCTAAAAACTAAAAGTTAATATAACTTATTACAGTTTCCTGGCCTGCCTTTAAATCATGATCCATTACAGACTTGACGGTGAAAGTTGTGTCATGCCGAATCAGTACTATAGTAGATATTACTCATATTATGAGTAGTACATTTCTACTAGAATACATTCACCCATCTCTCCGCTTGGCATTTCCCTTAATAAAAAGTTTTTACACCTGTTTTTTTTTTTGTTTGTTTTTTTAAAGATTCCGATTATCTCTAGACATCTGGTGAGCTGTTCCAAATTTTGACACAATGAAAGGATTTGGACTATGCCGACGATTATACCTACAGCATGCTAGTACCCTCAAACAGTCTGCTGTCTGGCCATTAAGGAATTTAAACATGACTTGCTGCTAAATACTGAACCCTATTAGAAATGTTTAGCCATTCTAATCATATAAAATGGCCAGTGTTTAAGTAGCACAATTTATTGCAATATGAAATGTAAAGTATCGCTTTATTTTGTACTAACTGTAAGCTAGCCTGTGGTGGCTTAGAAAGACCATGGTAATAGGCATTGCATGCATTTTTGATTTTATAATAAAGTGTGTTTTCATCCACCTGTTTTTATGCCCTTTTTCAACTTATGCATTAAGGAATGCATTCTGGAAATCAGCTTACAATTTGCCCTACATTTGCATGGAACCCTGACTATAGCCATACATAATATCTTCTTGCAACTAACATTAAGATTTTTGTTATTATTTCCATTTAAATATTTTAGATAGGTATAAGATATCTGGATACAATTTTGAACCATAGAATCAGCAGATACATTTTGATCATATAATGAACCCAAGTAGGTAAATACTGACTTTTCTTACATATTCTAAGAAAATACAAAGAGGAGAACACTTTAGTAGATTGATATGTTAAATACACACAAACAACCAGACGTATATAATGAATACTATCTATCTAAACAAGGTTTCCGTTCATGTTTGGTTTGACTTATAATCCAGTGGGCTTAAAATGTATGAGAGTGGCAACCAAGGTGTCACAGAACCAAAACGCTAAATGTGTATTAAAGTAGAGATATTTGAATACTGAATGTAACCTCTTTAAGGAGAAAGCAGTAGAAAAGGAATATAAAGTGTCAACCATCAAAAGTCTGAAAGAGAAGAATACATTTCAGGGGAATGAAAGAGAGACATTTATACAGAGAAAGGTGGAGACAGACTGAAAGTGAGGGTCAAAAACACGCAGCTGATTCAATTTCTGCCAGTCCAAATGCGATTACTTAACCCCAGAAACATGGTGATTGCGTTCTAAACCAAATAGAAGGGTGGAGACCGAGACAAAGCTCAAGCCGGCAGCGAGACAAAGAGAGACAGCGTCAAAGAAAATTGAAGAGCAAATCTCAAACTGTCTGGCAGATGCCTACACCGAGTCAATGATCTCACCGAATGATTAAAGCAGGAGGAATTAGAGAAAGCAAATGTGGGATAAGGAACAAAGTAGAAAAGACCGTGTTCCTGTTGGATGTCAGCAGCTGTGCTCGGGCAATCACTAGGCAGCTCATTAGAGCTAATAACAGCCGTTAATCAGAGGAAGACTTAGAATAGAAGGCTCGACCAACGGTGGCCAGACCACGGGGAGAAAGAAGCCGATATTAGTTAACCGCCTACTGGCCAAGATCCACTCCACAGATTGCTCAATCTATAGACAGAGAAACAGGCAGATGGATGGATACAAAGACGGAGAGGACGAGAGAAGAAAGGAGAAGAAAAGCAAAGAGTGTGAATCATCAGGATGACCAAAGAAGGAAAATGAAAATACAAATAGAAACTAAGCTCAATGACTAAGACAACACTTTCACAATAAAAGTCTTCAGGTGGCCCACTTCTTGAAAGCTTTTAAATGTGAAGCAGCCATAGAAGTATTTAGTTACATTAACAGCGTATAAACAAAGTAACACACTTCATTGAGGCTCCCATCTGTTACACAGTGTTAAGAACAGGAACATAGGAGTGAATAAAACACCAAATGACAGCGACTCCCTACGTTACTGACACCAGAATACATCAAGTCTTCTCAAACTGGCACTTTTTTCCTATGATCACAAATATTAAGCCAACCATTACTATAATGGATCAGTACTGTAATCCCTTGACGTGAGGATGCAATTGAAATCCAAATGAGCATGGCATAGCACAGCATGGCAGGCATGGCGCACTGTGCCACAGCTAAAGCTCCATGCCAGTGGACAAGCAACAGATCAGAACAAATCTTAATCATGCCACGGACATAGTCTCTAGTAGGGGTGTAACGGTACACAAATTCACGGTTCAGTATGTACCTCGGTTTTAGGGTCACGGTTCAGCACGTTTTCGACACAGCAGGGAAAACAAAACAATTCATTTTGAAAAATGTAAACATTCAACAGTGGCTCATTGGCCATGATTCTTACTGTAACAGTTAATGCCCTCAAATACTGTCACAGTGTCAGTAAGAAACAATAAATTACGCAAATAAATAACACAACTGCATCTTGCGCTGGCTTATACAGGGCAGCACAACAGACTAAGTAAAATGCACACATTGTAATGGGGCTCAAGCCCTTTGACCATATGCTTAAATTCTGTATTCTCTCCCACCGAGTATGGTCGCACATCTGCAGTGATAAACACTCCTATAGCATTAGTTATTGATTTGGCACGGGCTCAATCCGCAGTGAGAGGCTGTCAGAATGCTGTGGAGAGGAGGACTCGCCTTCCCGTCTGTTTCTGTCTCCTTTTGCTAATCAACACATTCGGGCGCTGCCGTCGTGAATGGCATGTTTGAAGTGTTTCCACAGACAAACCCGACTTCAGTGGAACAATGTTTGGCATAGTCTGACACTCATAGTTGCCCATCATAACTAACTGGGAAATTGTAATGCTCCCATACAGGGGATCTAAATGTCACGGAAGCATCCTCCAGCTCTGTTCTCTCATTTGTGTTTACCATTCAGGGGCGGCAACACTGCATGAGCTTTACTAACCTGACTAAGCCAACTAGCATGATGGAGCTGACAGACAGCAACTGGTGCGCCGCCAAAACGTTCCGGGTAAAATTCGCGCTCTAGACTTTATTCCACATGTGCGAGTAGTAGACATAAATAGACTATTTTGACAGTTACAGCTTGGGTCACAGGGCACACAGTGTCGTATACTGAACAGAACATTCTGTACCGAACGGTTTGGGACGAACACACGTACCACTTACACCCCGAGTTTTCTAGTGTCATGCATTTTAAGTTTCTGTTTCCACCCAGTCTGATGAGACTCTTCTCTTTATATAAGCTTCAGCCTGCGTTCTGTGTGTGTCTGTGTTTCTAAAGCTCACCTCACCATTCTGTGCCCTGTGTTTGTGTGTGCGGTGTTACACTCCTGCAGGCATTTCATCACAGCTGACTGACAGTATGTTTCCATCTTCCAAGCTTCGACCCTGGGTGCTTCACCGAGCCAGTCTATCTGCAATGTTACCGCACACCCCTCCACACATGTCAATGACTGTCCCCCACAGGGATAGTGAAACAAATCTGTCTGCGTGTGTGTGTGTGTGTGTGTATAGATAAGTGGCTCTTGCCGCACCTTGACTTTCTCAAAGAGACATCCAGCAGAGCCCCGTCTCTCTTTGTTCCGACGCATTGTACAAAGTGTGATTATATATAGTGATCTAGGTTCTCTAATACCATACCTACATGCTAAACTCAGACAAAACTGAAGTTATTGTACTTGGCCCCAAACACCTCCGAGACACATTATCTAAAGATATCTGGGGCAAAGTACAATAGCTTCAGTTTTGTCTGAGTTTTACATCGGAAAATTGCTCTCTCTCAGAGAGAGAGAGAGAGAGAGAGAGAGAGAGAGAGAGAGAGAGAGAGAGAGAGAGAGAGAGAGAGAGAGAGAGAGAGAGACCTTGGTTTAAGTGAAGGGGGTCAGACTTCGGCCCTGGAGGAAAACCAAGCATCCCCACTGTGCTTCCCAACTACTGGGTGGAAACTGAGCAGGAAAGCCTAACACGTGCAGACATCGCTAAAAACCAGAGCGAAAACGAGATGGATGTGAATCAACACAGTGCGTCTTCCTCACACACCCTCCCCACAATATTTGATTGGAGCTCTCGGTCCTTTCTATTGTTTTCTGGATCTATCATCAGTTAATCGCTGCTTCTCTCACTGAAGCTGTGGAGAGGGACTGGTTGAGGTGACAGGAGGGTGGAACTTTCTCGCTGCTGTGTCACACTGACAGATCCCAAGATATAAAAGAGCTGCATGTCGGAGCTTGTGTGTGTGTGTGTGTGTGTGTGTGTATGTGTGTGTATGTGTGTGTGAACAGACAAACAGCTTTCTTGCAACGAGTCAAGTATTATCTAACTAAACATCACTACTATGTGTAGGCCTACTTATAAATTGCATAATTGCTAATTAAAATTGTTTACTGAAGACAGACACATTCTAACATTTGTAATATGTTTAGTATTTGACTGATAATTAGTAATTTAATAAACTTAAAACAAATACAACCACACTGTAATTTGAACATTTTGCTGTCAAAATTACTACAATCACAAAATAGCTGTAGTGTACACACCCTTAATATGGTTAATGGGAAACAACTTGGGTAAGACACGACTACTAGCAATACTTGTAAACCTACAGTACATAAGAGGCACAAATAGCAAATAATTATTTCAACCAGTATATTGGATAGTATTCCAATAACTCCCCGCATGTATTTATATTGTCTATGTATATATTTTGTTTAAAAAGCTGTGTTTCAACATTTCAGTGATTTAAAAAGCTGTCTCAATGTTTTAAGGCCCATGCCGAGTGTCTAGAAAGGGTCTTCCACTTCCATAGTCCTCCACTGGTTTTCACTTCACAATTGGACACACACGCACACACACATGCGTGCAGTATAAATATGTATACAATAAATTGTTACACTCTGTGTTACTTGAACACTGTGCTCCTAGATTTCTTTGTGTGGCGTGGCATATTGCAAGTTAATCTCTACCACTTTCTCCCAGTGGTTTCACAGCACTTTTTTCTCAGCTTGTAAAGCATGTTTTGTGACCACGCAACTTTTTAAAATAATGTAAAATGCCCAGGGAAAAAATGGTGACATAAAGCTCTTACTTCCTAAAAGCTAAGACTAAAAATTGCGTGTATAATTTACAAATGTGCCCTGAGCAGAGAGCAGTTGCCCTGCATAAGCAAGTGTTAAAGAGCATTTTGTAAAAGGAAGTGCACATTTCTCTGCATTTGTTAATCTTCACGAGAAAATGCCTGTGTCTAGGGATCTGAGGAGTCTTTATGCTTTAAAAAGGCTGGCTAAAAGATACACAAACACACAGCATCTTCCACAGCACTATCAGGACCATCATCATTCAGGCATCTTTTTGCTCCTTATCCCCTCCATCTTCCCCAATAACCATAAAGGCACATCTCCAAAACCTTTCTGACTGTACTGATGGCTCTGGTTGGTTGGACACCTTATTTGTGCCTTTATCTCCGTTTGTCCCTCACTAAGTGATGCAAGTTCAATTGTGTAAATGTCTAAGGCTTCTCTTTCTTTAGTTATTCACATTGCCACTTGGAGATGAGCCTCTGTGTCTTTTGCAATAAAATGCATTTAAATTTTAAAATATACTTAACCTAGAACATTGTAGGTTTGTTCTCATCCTTCCTTCCTAAAGGGTTCCTGCTCACTGACCATATTATCCTACTTAGGAGGAGAACATATGTCAAGAAAATGGTAAGAAGTACATGATTTTCAAGAACTAAAAGGCACTTCTATCACTTATTATACCAGAAAACACAGTGTTTCATTTTGTCATTTGGCAAACCAATGGAATTAAATGAACTTGGACACACTTGATAAAACCTGCTACCACTATTTGTCATTTCAGGAAGGCAAAACTGACAGTCAGCGGCTGAAAATGAGAAGCCCCACACGCTACTTTGTTAAAATTAATGTAGCGACGTATGTAACGTTGACCCTGTACACTGTAAGTCATCATTAAAATGAAGGTGAAAACAAACCTTACGTTACAGCCATTCGTTTTCAACCTGCGTAGCTTTAATAAGCTGAAAACACAACACTAACAAACATTATCAACTTTAAAGCTGACATGGCTAACTTTTTAGCAAACAGCTGCTTATTTACACATCCAGCAGACACAGAGCAACATTGGCGTTCCTTTGGAGTTGTGTGTCTGGCCAAACATTCACTCTCCTTTAAGCCCTGCTTTGCTCTCCACCAACTCCTGAGAGAAATATGTAAATGCTCGACTATGTTCTCAAGTTAGTTGCTAACTTTGTCACGTAGCGTACAGGTGGTTTATCAAGAGGTTTTTCACTGGAAACAGCTGTCTGCTGTAGCTGGAAACAACGCTGATGAGAGCGTTGAGAGTGAACCAGAACAGTAAAGTTGCACACAGTAAAACCAAACAACAAGCTATAAGATGCTATAAAGCGCTGTCGAGCTGAGGGGAACCGAGTCGGGTGATAATTCTTTGTGGGACAACAGTCACATTATACACAGTTGTTTAATGCATTGGTAAAATAGAAATATTAATTATAGCAGCTTTAAGGTTTAATTTTGGACCTCATTTTACAGTTTCTTAAGTTGGCATTCAGAGCCAACGTTTTTTCAAGTATAAAAAAAATACATCAATCCATAATAGCGAAAACATACTTCGCTGTAAACTGCAGCTGACAGGATTAAACTTAGACAAAGTGTTACTCTTTAAACCATAGTATATATTTCAAACTCTTGATTGGGTATTTAATCAGACAAATACATTCTATACAGAGGAAGCACTTCTTTCACACAGCGGTGAACAACACTGTAGTGTAGTAGTATAGAGGTCATTGCTGAATTCTACACAGAATCTCGGCGACAGAGAAGCTGTTGCTAGCCACTTTCTGCCTGCTATAAAAAGTACAGCTTCACAGCGGAGGATGGTGATAGGGTACACCAGGCCATTCATCTCTTAGTTGATAGGAGGAAGGACTGCCTGGCTCGGAGGTTCCTGACAGCATGGGGGCACTTTCTAAGTCAGTCATTTTCCCCTTTTTGAAAATCTTGTTTTCCTGCTCTGTTGTTTGTCCCTCTCTGTGATTCTCCGTGCCCTCCCTCCTTTACTCTTAAGCCTGCCAAGAGACACTCTGGCTGCTGTGATATTCCACTGCTTTGTCTGTCTCCACTCTAGCTGCGGCTCTCTTTCACTCACGGTTGTCAAACCCTCACCTCCCTGAATTTAGTTTCAAACACACTACCTCATCTCTTTCCCTGTGTCTCTAACCCGCTCCCTTGTTCTCCTCTTTCTTCAGAGTGGATCCATACTTAGACACTGGCATGCAGATTACATTATGGATCCGCTGGTCGATCAATGACCGCTGCACATTAAAGGAGGACTGGCCCGGCTCCTTGGCCCGTCACGGCCCATTCTGGCCTCAATTAGAATACTTCTATTGTCGGCTAATTGGAGAGGAGCTACACTGTGGAAAATGGGGAGAGGACAAAGCAGAGTAATGCCTCACATTTGGAGACCAGAATGATAGAGTCTCCAAATCAATTTCTCCTTCGACACAAGAAAGGCCTGCTAGATTGCTTAACAGTCCAGGTGAATACAAAACAACTTTAGTGGTATTTTTCCTTCCGTGGCATCAGAAGAGTTTCTCAATAATCTACCAATTGGAACTTTTCAATTTGGATTAACAGTCAGGTGTTAATGAAAGTTGGTGAAAGGAAGAGAAGGGGTAGCGCTGTGAAGATGGAGTGGTTAAGAGGTCGAGCCATCACTCCGCATTGCATCATCTAAAGGTAAATGGAGTGTATGGCAGCTGAACAAGCACTGCAGTGCCAGGCCAAGGCTGTTCTGCGACTCAGAAAAAGAAGCCGGATAAACAGAGCGAGAGAGCTAAAAAGAAAAACAAAGAGACACTAACAAAGTGACAGATAAGAATAGTGGAGCAAAAGGAAGACACGTAAACTAACACAACCAATTGACATATGCAGGGCCATTTTGTGGGCAGCAGAGTGTGGGTGCGATTTGGAGTTCTTTCCCCTTCTCTTTGCCTATCTGCTTTTCGGGGCAGCCAGACTACCAAGTAGAGATGGAAAAACGACTTTGGGCATCAGTCAATGAAGAATCTCAAAAAACACAACTAGACAGAGACAGAAAGAGGGAGAGAGAAAGAGAATGGCAAAGAAATGATGTTTCAGACAGAGCACCCAACGTGGAACAGAGAACAGACAGTAAAGACCTGTTTAGAAGGTAGATTAAGCAGCTGCAAACATGTTGAAGTCTTAATCGGGTTCCCAATCAGTGAACTGGCTCACACCCGCAGATAATGGCTGTCACTCACTTGCACAAGGCTATACACTGTTCAGACAGGGTTTGAAAATTAAATGTGAAAGTTAGGAAATTAGCTGAGGAACATAGTGGTGTAATTAGCAGCTAAAGATCCAGAGCTTTCCCTCAGCAGTAGGTGGAGACCAAAACAGAGCTAAAAATGGAGTGAATACTGGCCTTGAATTTACCAGAAATATGACTCAAAATAAATGTTGCTAATCTTGCTCCCTATTTGCGCGATGTGGAAATAAGCAACTGTGTGCTAACAAGTTTCCCATATCAGCTTGAAAGGTCGCCATGTCAACATTTCAAGCTGATACGTGTTTGCAGCTTGTTTAACATCTTTATGATGTTCAAAACTAAATCTGTAGGAAGCCTACTGTGATGTTTTTTGTTTTTTTTACTTGGTAAACTATGGTCATAGCTTCAATATTTGGCAATAGGATACACTTGAGTGTTCTTCTCTACAAATATCCCTCCTATTCTAAAAAAAGACTAGAAGAACTAGATAAGTCACAATAAACACTGACTTATAAATTATTAAATTCATTTTCACTTGAAATTTCACTTTACGTCTAGGGCCTGGCTCTATGTCTCTTAAGAAGCTAGTGTTTTTACCAAACAGGCTCATGTCTCTTGGGTTTGACAGATCAGTCTTTGACCTCATTCAGAGAAGAAAAAAAATAAAAGTATGAAAGATGAATAGCTCAGGTGTCTGACCTACAAACACCTTCAAATGTTACGTTTTTCATACGATTTGTATAAGTAGCATTCAGGAAACATGCCTACATTGCCCATGGGGTGTATGTGTTATAGTATTTATTTCTAATAATTATTTAAGAAATTAATTCCGATTTCCTGCTTTCATCATAGCACCCATGAGCTCACATACAAATGACAGGAAAGAGAGAGGAAGGGGAACTCGATGCAATAGAAGAAAGAAAAATAGATGGCAAGAGAAGCAGAGAGACAGCCAGAGAGCACAAGAGCGTACGACAGAAAGAGAGAGTCTATCTCACACTTCCCACCCCTCCACAAAGGAGCAGAGTTAGGCCTGTGAAAAAGGCAAACCCCTTCTGCTTTGGCTCTCTCCCTCTGCATCAGAAAACAAGAGCACCTAACAACAACAACAACAACAACACAGCGCATCAACTCATCGTGTAAGATGCCAACCAGGCACGTTTGAAGGTTTTGTTGGCTGTGTGCGTTGTTCAAGGCTCATCAGCGCATGGAGATGCAGGGGAACAAAGCGCGGGGTGATGCCTTGAAGATCTGACGAGAGCGTGACTCGCCCACAGAGAAAGGCAAAGAAAGAGGAGAAACAAATGCGGAGAGAGGTGTGGATAATGAAAGAAAGTAGAACATTTTTTCCTTAGTGTTAATAGGCCACTTGTTCAGGTCTATACCTTTTTCGCGTGTCAGGGAATACATGACTGGACTATGGCCAGGGACAACGCTATACAATAGTGTGAAAGTGGTATCACGCAATGTACATGGTCTGAATAATGTCATCAAAAGAAACATGTCTGTTTCCAAGTAAAAAAAAAAAGAAAGGGCTCTAGTTCTGTTTTTTACAGGAAACAAGGCTGAATCAACCAGAACATGAGAAATGGAAACAGTTGGGTTACAGAAAGACCTTTTACAGTACCGAGACGGAAAGATATGTTTTGGGGAAATTGCAAAATAAGGTGGTAACACTAGTTAATGTTCTTCTACAAAGCCTTAGGGGAGAATAGAGGAAGCTCAACACTTTACTGTACTTAACAAGTGGGATTCAGAGTTCAATATAGAAGAACGGTAAAAAATGTGTAGGATATAGTGTACTACTAAAAGCTCACGAGTACGGAGAGAGTTTGGTTGGAAGAATCGAACTAGATTCTTCATAACACAGTTAAAGACCCAGCAACCCTGTTGGAGGCTCTGTGGGAACCTGGAGACCAACAATTGCCATGTTTTCTGGAGCTACAGGTCATGGTCTTTCCCTCACGCATACAGCACAGAATGCTATGATACGTATGTAACACAAACTGAGATTGAAGAGTATATATATATAAATGAAAGGAGAACAGATAGATGGAAGAAAAGAAGGGAAAAGAGGGCACAGATCTGTAGGAGAAGTTCATTGGCCAGACAGTCGTGAAAAGAGAGACCGTTTCGAGGGTCCCGGGGTTGATTCCCTGTGACCTGCGGTGATGTACCGGCAAGTCAACCCTGAGTCTCGCCAGCTACAAAAAGGTGCCATGCTGCACTGTGGAGAGCAGCACTTGCGGTAGAGGAGCAGCAAAAAGAGATGACATCAATAGCATATCACACAAAAGATTTGGGAGTTTTTAAGTGAAAGGGAAAAGGTGAAAGAGAGGGAGAGATTGCACTTACCAATGTACTCAAAGACGAAGACGACGAAGAATGGCGTGACCAGGTCATTGATGCCTTGCACGTAGCCGCTGGCTGGATGGCGGATGGCCCAGATAAACAGGATCCGCTCGAAAATCTTACACACAAACATACACACACAGTGTCAAAACAGTTGTTTGAAGACAAAACATTTGCATTACACCAATAATGCACAAAGGTAGTCAATTTACAGTGATATGAAACAGAAAAGCAGCAATACATTTCTATGTCAGAGAATGTAAAACGGTTTAGTATAAAATGACTGACAATTAACCCTCTGTCAATTTGTCAGATTTTCTCTCAAATTAATCAATTAATTGACTAATCATTTCCCTCAAAAATGATACACTAATAATGAAGCTAAACCTCCATGGTCACTGACATCTTAAATAGTTATTCTCTGACACAAAACTGTGCCTCCAATACTTTCAGATGGTTGGAATTCCAAGTTTTAATCCTAAAAGTGTCCATTTTAGAAAATGAGTGAGATGTGAGAAGGCGGTAGTGGAAATCAGAACATGCAGGGGCATGCCAAGCCGGTGAGGAGGAAAGCAGTGGAACGGGCAAAACCTTGCTTGCTGTGAGAGTCTGGCAGGAACACTCCAGCCGTGGATATCGATTTTGAAGTTGACCCGTGGAGCTTTTGACCACTAGTGGCGCTATGGAGCAACATCTTTTCAAGTGGGCCCCTGTTTTGTTTGTACTGTGCAGGTGCATGGGGACGCTCATGGACTTAACTATTCCACTGATCGACACTCGGTGGCGGTAACGTGTAGCGTAGCAATGCGGCAACAAAGGCGAGCAAAAAGACGGCAGGCTAGGAAATATGGATTAAACAATGCAGCTTTTGTTTGATGAGGAAGAAAACGCATTTTAAAATTTGATAGACTTCAAATAGGCACACAAAGTGTTACAACCACTGAACGTACACATAACTTTGGTTTGTTTATAAGAAAAATCCACAGGGCGCCTTTAACAGCATATGATCTAATAACTTGAAACCTTTTACTATTGACTTTCAATAAGCAAATGCATCAAAACCCACTTACTCAAAGATAATACTCTAGTGAAATCTTTCACAATAGCCATTAAAAAATATAGTTTAAGCCCTTTAAACATTTAATGTGTAATTTTCTGTGTGTGTGTGTGTGTGTGTGTGTGTGTGTTTTAATCCACCACAACCCTCCTTTGTAGACTATCTGAAATTTGAATCTCATCTTTATTTATCCTGGGATTTATTGTCTAAATGCATTTTAAGCTATTTAGCGGTTATGAAAAGTGACACAAAATGCTATCCAAAAACTTTGTTGTTTTCCTGTTAGGTTATAAGAGTTTGCCAAATTAAAAACTACACAAGCAGAAACTGGATTTTGGCCATTATGGAAATGGGTGAGCACAGTCTAACTTTGAGATGAACCATTTGTTTTCCTCTCTCTCAGCAGCAGCAGAGAGCAACACCTCAGTCTTCCCTTTCTCAGCTGCATTTTCTTGTGCACAAAAAAGCTCACTTTGAACTTTGTTCTCTGCTTTGGTGCTGGTCTCCGCCCTCCTCTCCCCCCCCC
>CM022484.1:18036501-18225095 GCA_011952105.1 Coreoperca whiteheadi
GCGCAGCAGCAAGCATAAACATATATATATATATATATATATATATATATATAAAAAGACGCCTTTGGAGTCTGTCGCATACCAAAATATATGAGAGCACGCTGCTTGAATATTTCAATGCAAGCTGGTGGCTTTTATTTTGCACGCAAAATGGGGAGAGCTGGTGTGTGGGGAGAGGAGGGACAAAGACATGGGTTCACGAGGTGAAAAGGAGGTAATACAAAAAACATATACAGTAGTACTACATACGGTACATAAGATTGTAGGTAGAAAAGAGGCAGCCTCCTTGTCTGATCTTATTTGTCTCCTTACCTCCCTGGTTACAGCCCCGAGTTGTATCCTGTACAAGACAGGGGCAACGGAAGGCGGCGTTGCCTGGGGCACTGTGTGCGCTTGAGTGTGTTCGAACATGTGAATGAGTCTGTGCACTGATAAATGCTAATATGTCTCCTCATTTTCCATTGGACGTGTGCACACATGATTGTGTCTTCTCTCAGGAGTGTATATGTGTGTGCCTGATCACACCTATGCGTAGGTGTATACACAGAGCAACCCAGAGCCAAGGCCACCTCATTAGCCTGCACCTCATTATGGGATTTTCTATCTGGGCTGCTTCTCAGGCCAGTGGTTCTATGCATGACAGGACCTCCCAGAAGCACTGTAATAATAAGATAAGACTTAACCCCATATAAATGAATGGAATCAAGTAAATGTCCGTGTTAAGTTGTTTTGGGAAGCTGCACTGATAGTCCCTTAGGCCTGCTGAGCCAACATCTTACACCACAGCAGAAACAAACGTGAGTTGTAGCACATTTACATTTTAAGTATTTATAGTAAGTAACAGCGTTATCCAACGCAACTTACAATGATTTAATAATTAAGGATTACAGAAATGTGTGCCACGCCATATTGTTTCCTAATGTACCAAAACTACCACTAGTTATTGTTTTATCAAACATAATGCTTAAGAGGGTTTTAAGATAATTAGTTCTTATATCCCCTAAAACACAGTACTCAGCTGTAACAAGAAATGCTTTGTTTAGCAGTAGTAACAAAGCAGAACAAAGACATACGAGAGTGCTAACCATGCAGAGTGGAATGTGTATTTGATCACATGCATGACTGCAGGTATTATTTAATTCTTCTATATGTAATGTTAGTTTGTGCTTCTATGCGTGTGTGCACTCATGCCAGACCATGCAGTGTGCTGGAGCGAGGGTTTTCCCATTTCAACCTCTTGGGCAGACGGGGAAAAAACACCAGAAATGTGACATCTTGTCCTTGGCTTATGAATATTTTTTATGTCACACTTTCTTAAATTCAGAATTTTCCTTCACTGAGTTTTAAGACTATACAAATATGACATCATTAACACACCCCATACTATCAGCATTAACCTTGAACCAATTTATGTGATTTAATTTATAAGGATATCTTATTTATTTTTGAGCCCTTGCATGCGTCATTCCTCTACAATTCCCCACAATATCAGTGCCACCGATGAGGTTACCACCCATATCTGCCCAAAAGCGGAGGGGAAAACCCTGCTAGGTGAGGTGGTGTGTGTGCAGCATGGGGGGGTCTCACCTCTTGGACAGAAGCTTGTTGAAAGAGAGGAATAAGAGGATTAGTTCTCGGTATGTCAATGTGAATCTGCAGAGAGAGAAAGAGAGAAAAAAAAAGACAAACACTGAAGCAACGGGCAGGTTAGCACAGATCTGGCCAATACAGACAATGACAGAGACAGAGAGGGAGAGCAACAGTTAGTGGATTGGTGTCCTTGATTGAAGGCAGACGGGGGTTTCGCTGGTCTGAAATGGATAGCAGCAGTGGTCTTGACTGCGAGTATAAACATGTGTCTATTCATGTTGAGATGTCTCTGAGATAGTATGTGCTTGGGAGTACATTTGTGTGTGTTGGACCACGTTTACACCATTTCAGAGTGTCTACCCCACAGATGAAGAACACGACAAGGCAGGCAGATTTCGTCAGAGTGGAGCCAGACGGATGCAGGACAGCGGCTGGAGCCAAGCCAACTGAAATAGCCCAGACCGGACAGGGGCGGGGAGTGTATGGCTCGTTGCTGACAGGACTGGGGATTGGAGCTGTATTCACAGTCCTGTCTGCTCTGACCACCTTACCTCTGTCACCTTTGGCTGCAGCACCAAAGACTCGGGACTCATCCTAGGAATGTCTATGTGGATCTGACAGCAACATGGGAGAGAAAGGTGTTAGACACACACACAGACACACACACACACACACACACACACACACTTATGAGTTATTAGTACAAACGCAGAAGTCCCCTTCATGCATTTCACGCATTTAAACCTGTTTTGGCTAACTGTAATACTTTCTAAGATGTTCTCAAGAAAGGTAAACCCCAGAAAGGAGCATATTTAGACTTAAAGGATAGTGTTTTGAAAGGCACCTATAAATAAAATGTATTATTATGGGGGTTTTTTCAACCTGGGTCATATTCTCATGATTGTGGCCGTTATGGCTAAAGTAGATACCTACAGTATGCAATTAGCTAAAATAGGTAATTAGGGGGATAATTTCTGTGTTTAATTTTGGTCTAACTTAAGCTGTAATTATACTTCTCTGGGTTGGTGAGATTTGGGAGGTGTGCACGTGGGCTCCTCTGCGAGCCTCTGCGACCTACAGCTACCCATAACACCCTTCTCTGTTTAGGTTCCCGGAGACGTTTGTGTGCGTCTTCAGAGAAGCATAACTCCAGCATTAGAGAGAAGCGTTTTAAGTTATTTATGTAAATTTGAAATGTATTCGGAAAGCTTTCGGAGGCTCACGCTGCTTGCCCTGGTATACGGAGTCACGGTTCACGAATCTCCAAAACAGAAGTGACGGCTGAAAAAGTAGCATGACCCCCTGGTCAGAACAGCCACAAGACCTAGATTGAAAACCGTAATTTTCCTTAATCAAGAGAATGTTGTACTCGATGTGTGCTATGTTTGATATTGGGATTGAGCCAAACAGTAGAGAGTGGAATGACTCTTTAATGCTTGTGCTACTGATCCCACTGGGAATCAACAACCCTCTATGCAATCCCTCTACACTCTATGCAACTTTTATCAGCATTCAGTCCACTGTTTTGATTTGCTGGCCCATATGGTTGAGTTCCAAATTCCCCATATAAAACTGTGGGTAGCTACTGCCAGCTCACAAGATCAGTACAAAATCTGTTAAGTGCGAATTGGCAGAGCGACAAAGTGAGTGACTGGTTAAAAGAGTCAAACAAACCAAGACTAAAGGTTTAGTGAATCTTGGGCTTACATTCGACAGGTGGCAAGGAGAAGGATTTAGATGGGTTGCCACTGTAGCTCTGTTACTGCTGGATGTGTAAGTAGGCAACTGCTTGTTAAAACCACAAAAAGCCCCACAAACTTGGTAAGCTTCTAATATAAGGATCTGGTAGTGTGAGTGTGTTTCAGGAGCATTTCTGATGTATTTCTGCCCCCTAGGGGTCAAAATTAGTTAAATCCAGCTTTAACAGTAAAACTAAATTAGTTGTTTCAAACGCACGCACGCACGCACGCACGCACGCACAGTGTCTGTCAATCAAGAAGCTACCAGACCATTCCTTATATCTTCTAATAGCTTAAAAAAAGAGCAAAGCTAAAACTTTCTCTTGGGATGGAACAAAACCGCAGCAGTACTTCAAAAAGCTTGCAGTGCAAGCTGGAACTTCTACAATGGTTACATCCATATGCATACACACATTTACACAATATGTTTGGGCAAGTTACCAACAACATAAACAGATATATAAAAGAGACAGATGGACAGACACAAGAAGAGACACAAACTATGGAGACAGATGGAGAGATTTAGACTGGTTGATAGGCCATCCCATAGCAAAGACAGATACACAGATGAACATAAGACATAGGTACATGTAATGAATGCAAATATATATCTGCAACCACTTAAACGTAATATACACAAAATACATAAAAACCCACGGTCATGAGCAATTTTAGTGCCAAAGAAACATATGTACAAACACACATAATCTCACACAGGGAAACATTTTTCTTTTTTAAATCACTGGAAATCACCGCTCCGTCAACACAAACAGCGTTGGAACAAGCAGAATTTGGCAGAAAAAGAGGCTTCAAGACGCAATCCAAACAATCATCAAAACAAAGTATGCCAGCTTCCTGGCACTGTGCAGAGGAGATCAATGGGAAATTGGACGGGATGTGAGAAATGTGTGTTTTTGCTATCGACAGCCCACTTTGATGTTTCTTATCGGTTTGAAACGAATGGGAAGTAGTCGAGTGTTAAAATGAAAGAGTATGTGGGGGGAGAGAGACACAGATAAACAGAGACAGTGAGAGAGTAAAAGTAGATATTATTTTCAAAGCCAGAGAAAAGTGTTCATTTAAGCAGCTCTCTGAAGCCTGGGGCTGGTTGTGTCTACTCTGTGAACAGAGCTTGACCACACTCCCTCCATGTTAACACTGACAGACACACAGACAGACAAGCAGACAACAGTCCTATGAGTACATGAGGGAGGAGGAGGAAAGGACAGAGAGAGAAAAAAAACAAAAAAGCATGGCACTGGTTCCAGTAATCCTGTCTGCGGGGCCGAATCCTGTCAAAACACACACTTTCTCAGACACACACACACACACTCACACTCACACATAAAACAGCCTTGTGTCCTGGGTTTGTGCTAAGGGAATACATTAGTGACAAGAAGTTGTTCTTGTAATTGGAAATGGAACCTTTTGTAGTTCGTCTTTCATTCCGTCCTTCAAGTTCTGGGATTCAGGCAGGCATTTAAAAACAGTCAGATGTAGAAGAAATAATTAAACGCACAACAAGTAAACAGGACCCGTGAATGTGTGGGTGTGCTTGGGTGTATGTGCATATACCTGTCTGTATGTGTCCTGATGGTGTTCGTCATTGCGGGAGTCATAGTATTGCTGGATGAAGCCAAAATATTCTTGTCTCTTCCTCTGTAGGACGCTGTCTCTCCTTTCTGCATTAGCTGGCAGGTAACCCTAAAAAAGGATGGAGAGATACAAACAAGGGAGGAAGGAAGAATGCAAGAAAAAAAGAAATGTTTTACTCATTGACATTCCATGTTTTTACATCTTATTGTCCAACATAGTCTTTTTCTGCTAATCTTCATCTTGTTCCTTACTAGCTATACCAATGTACATTTTTGACTTCTGGTTTTATTGGTGGGGGGGGGGGGTTAACTGGACCACTGGAATCTTGTTTCACATAACAGCTTGTAAAAGTGTGACAGGTTGTTTTTACACAAGATAGAACAAGTTAATTAGTGAGCTTAAGAGGTGCTGCTGGGTGGATTTTGTTACATTTGGAGAGAGCCAGGCTAGCTGTTTCCCCTTGTTTAAGTCTTTAACAGACAAAACAGAGTGTTATTGAGCTTCTCCTCTAACTCAGCAAGAAAGTGTATTTCCCAAAATCTCAAACTATTCCTTTACATCTCAAACGTCTTAAAATCTGTACTGCAATGACCTCAATCTTTTATATAATAACTATAAAATTGAGTGGTAAAATTTGAGTTGAAATGAACCAACAATTTCATTTATATTCCCTATGCTTTAGTCTGAAACGTATAAATTGCCCTGAATTGCACCAAATTAACATTGGCTGAAATGTACTGTCAATATTTGCAAAACCTTAAAACACTGTACTGATACTAGTACAAGAAAAACATTGTAAGTAACTGGATATAGTCTCCAAACGAAATACACCCGTCTATTTTATCACACGCTTGGGCGTTCCATATGGGACTCATTATTCAGGTCGGGAGATATTCAGTAAGACTGTCTGTTCAGTGTCTGAAACTACGTGGCATTTTACGTTGTCTCATATTTACTTGTCTGTCAGTATATACTATTTAATTAGCCTTTATTTCTAAACTCTGGTTCTAAAACCTTCACTTGCTTTGTGTTCGTTTGCCAACTTCAATCAAAAACCAAGCTCACCCACCTGGGCTTACATAGACTGTAAATGACACACTTCACTTTGCGAAGAAAACTTTCTGCTGCTTGACCAAATGCTTTTTCCCTCATAGGGGAGCTACCTATCTCTCTCTGCGTCTGTGTGTGTGGGTGTGGGTGTGTGTGTGTGTGTGCGCTTCTGGGAATGTGTTTATCAGACAGTTTATGTGAGCAGACATTTGTGAAAGTGTGTATCCACCTTGTGTGGTCAGGCTTATGCAATGAGGAGAAAGCAAACTCCAAACTGAACAACAAACCTAAAGTCTATTAAAAGCGAGAGTTGGGAGCCGGGGGCTCTAAAATATTCAACAAGTTAAAATCTTCAAAACAGAACTCAAACATGACTGCTAGCTCTAAAAACGTGCTGTAAACCTACAAAGGTCCTTATCGTAGTTGTTGACGTGAGTTATAGTGCCTTATGTGCGCATGTATGTGTTTGTTACTGTATACATTTAAGAGCACATAAATTATTAAATATAAATGATCTGGGTCGAGCTTCTCAAATAGGAATATTTTCTGGTTTTCTTCATCTTTTATGATAGCAAACTGGATATCTTTGAGTTTTGGACTGTTTGTCGGACAAAACCAAACATCTGAAGTTTGTCACCTTGGGCTCTGGGAAATTTTGATGAGCATTTTTCACCATTTTCTAATACCAACCAAACCAAACGATTAATCAACAAAAATAAAACGGATAGATTGATCGACAAGGAAAGTATTTGTGAGTTGCAGACCCTAACTGAAATAAATACTATCTAAACAACAATGTAGAGCCTGATGAAAAATTGTGTTACTATGTTTGGCTAAAGGAGTCCTTTTAGAATCTCTGCATCATTCAATTTGAGAAGAGTTCCCTCTTTGTTTCCACGGACAGTTTTCCACGCTGACCTGCAGTGGAGGCATAGTAACACACCGTGTGAATTTTGACACTTAAAAACACAATAATTTTGGAAGAACCCTACTTATATGTTTGACTCAAGACTGCTAAAGTCTCATCTGAACTTTAGAATGCTTTTGTCGTTGACAAACATATTTAGTCATAGTTTTCATTAACGAATTTAACACCAATATACAACCACCTGTTGTGTGAGAACTGAGCCAACTCCGTGACAACAGAAAACTCCATACAGTGATAAAGCTCCAGAAAAACCAATAGGGGGGAGTTACATTTATTTTGTGAAATCTTGCTTCGGTGTTTTATCACGTGACTTGTCATCATGCGACAGACGTGCCACACTTAGGTTCCCGTGGTGACGCCTGAGTCAAGGCCATTCGCTGAAGAACATTGTGCGATGCGGCTGAAAGCTCCAACGGTCAAGACTAAAGCTACATGTAGAAGTGTAGTAGACATGTCTTGACTTCATCAGTCTCTTAGATTTGTCATCACTTTCAATTTAAACCGAGCGTTCGTCTGAGAACACACTTGGCTGCTGTTAAGTCACATCTGAGAGCAACTCTGTTTGGGATTGTATTAAGCGGAATCGCCATCAAACTAAACTAAACTCATCTACCTGCACCAACACAAGCAGTCTGCACACCAAGCTTGGCGGAAAAACATAACAGGCCTTAAAAGGCTGATATTCACTGTGTGTGTGTGTGTTTCTTATCTATGTGCATCTTTGTCTCTGTTATGACTGCTGTTTGTTGTTTTGGAAGCGAGCTGCCACTTTGTGGTAACACGTTAGCGAGAATACAGAACCACACACAAAGTATTAATTTTGGGCAACTGTCTAAAGGAAAATCAATAAGCGCGGCAGCAAAAAGGTTCACTTTTTTTTCAAGGCCCCTAGAGAAGTTTCAAGAGTCGAGAGGCTTATTTGTTGCACACAACAACTTTGCTTGCAGACACACAAACATACTATATATCCACCTGGCTAACACATACTCAGTAAATCCAAACACCATGGTTCCACACACTCATGTGTGCATGTTTTGACATGAACACACACACACACCTCACATCACATTCCCTGTCAGCCCATCTATCTTTTCTTCCTTCCATAGTGCAGTCACTCAAAGTATTTTTGATTCTTCTGTTGGCTTCAGTTACTAACCCTGAAAAGCAAAAATGTAAATCCTTTCACTACCAAAACAGTCTGAAGGAGGCAGACTCCGCGCTCGTCCTCACCTCCTGTCCCATCCACCCGACTGCTGCCTCTCTGTCGGTGCTGCCGCTCAGCCAGACGGTCACATTTGTGCCCGCAGAAATCAGGCTAAGCACTGGCTGTGACTTGTTCCACAGTCACTCTCTGCCAAAACCGTCCACACGTCACATGTTGAAACCGCTCCATATGCAAACACATGCACAAGACACACACACACACAAAAACACAAACCCACGACAGGCCAGCTACAAAACAGTGGGCTCCGGTGTTATGTGCACTCTGCCAAATGAGGGAGAGGAGAGCATGTCTGTTGAAGGTTAATGGACAGCTTAGTGGAGGTCAATGACACTGCAGCTGCATTACGGCTCAATAGGACAGGACCACACGCACACACACACTGAAAAGAGGACACAAATTGTGTCACACACTACGCTGTGATTTTATTTTATGACTACTCTTAATTATTACTGATAGGATATAGAAAAACTATGGTTTGTCAGATTACCAAGGCTATAAACGGTGCAAAATAAGTTGACGTAACTGCATGTTTGAAGAATAACTGTTTAGAAGGAAAAGGATGCAGACAGCACAAGCAGCGTGCCTTTCTTTTAGAAAATAGAGAATTCAAATAACTGAGTATGTCTCACAGTAAAGTGCATTAAGTGCCCAAGATCTAAGTGTACTTATGCTTGAACCTGAGTGACTAATTTTCATTTCATTTGTGGTCTGCTGGTTGAAAAGGGTGAGTGGAGATGTAAAATAAAAAACAGACTGAAAGCGAAGCATAAATGCTTGACGGCTCTGCATGACCTGCCAGTGGTACAAAATGTGGCAGCACAGTGCTTCCCTCCTGCCTCTGTTAATCAGTCTAAACCTCATCTCTTCATTCTTCCTTGCATCAATCTACTCCGCGATCCTTCCATCCCTCTAATGGATCTTCCACTTCAGTAAGCTCTCTGTAAAAAACACGGGAAATATGCTTGGGGAATCCATTTGGGGAATTTAAATGTAAGTTGTTTTTTTTTTTCCTGGTAAGTCTTCTCACAATCTAAATTGATTTCTACTTAGCAGGCGCACATTATCCGGGAACCAGACTGGAAATAAACCGTCCCACTACGGACACAGCAAAAGTTGATCAAACAAAACTTTACATCTGTTTAAAATGCTCTTGTCGCTGTGACTCTATGTTTCCATTTTTTACACTTATATGAGCATGATTTGAGTTTGGAAACATCCACATGAGAATAAATTTCATACTGTGCCTCACCGCCTCTCAACTACAACTACTGGAATGTTGTAGAGAGAAAGTGAAGCATGGTTCTGCAACTGCATGACTTATTTCTTACCTTTCTTTATTCAGAAAGTAGTTTTTGAGAAATTAGACTGTTTCCCAGACTGCATCTGTGGTTATACTAAATGACCAATAACTCAGCCACTCATTGCTGTAATGGCCTCAGCAGTCGAGGATGAACAGAGTTTGGTTCCGTGGCTGCCTGAGCTCTGCTGGATTCAGCCTCTCCATTTGATCACTGGTAATGAAAAACAAGAGCGACAATAGAATTTGCCCTCCGCATTACCAAAGTCGGACTTTTTGATTTTTGCAGGGGTCTTTACCAAAATAGGTTTTCTTAAGTCTTTAGAATATGGTGTGTAGGCCAGGACATCTCTGCAGAACAATATTTAATGTAAAATGGCATTTTGACACGCATTTTGCCGAATATTGCGCCTCCCATGATTTGAACATTGAAGTAGGCCATATTGTAGTTTAGATTCAATTTCAATGAATTGTTCAGGCCTATGCGCACTCCAGTTACTCCAAAAACCTGATAACAAGAATAATAGTGCCCATTTAAACGCAATCAGTGTAGAATTTAATGTTCACCTACAGAAGGCTTTGGCGTAAAAGTCTTATAGGTTTCCAAGAAAAACTAAAATGACATCCTCCCCTTATTTAGTCAATGAGCTTGTAGTATAATCCCGAGGAGGAACAGATACTGCGCGCTGTAAGCCGCAGTGCTGCTCTTTACAGCTTCACTATTGAGGATGACCCATCCTTAATAGTTAGAGTAGATCAAATGCAGAGAGCGTGCAATTCCCCACAGATATGCAAACCAAACCAATATATACAGAAAGGCAACATATTGCAATCCCTGGTCCTGGATCTGTTTACGAAAAGTAATTTGCTCATGTCTGATTTGTTAATATTGAGAGGTGACAGTGGACCTGCTCTTCTCATTCAACAGAAGTGTACAAACTGAAAAGGAACACAATGTTATAGCCGAGGACGTTGATCACAATATGAAATATATTTCATGTGACAAAAAAAAAAATCCCATTGTTATTTACTCTCAGGCGACATAATTATGTGTACTGTTTAACATAATAATCTCTAAATCTGTCCCCGCTGCCACTGCTTCTTGATACATCTCATATAACCCTTTAGCCTTATCAATATTTCCACAGCCAGTTGGTTTTCTCCTCTCCCACCACTTCACATTTAACAGCCACACTCCATTAGCAAATGTACATATTGCCACAGGCTGACATTCTTCCACAAAGCAGAAAAGCCATTTAATTTCTCCTTTCTCCTTCGGGCTCGGACACAAAGTGCTCTTTAAAATAATAAAAAAAGATGGTATTATTTCTGAAATAATGGGAAGTTTAACCGGATGTGTTTCTGAGACCGGAGGCAACCTGTGGAGCCTCTTGTTCAAATAATGAGAGGTAGAGGGAGCTATCCAGTGAGGCTCAAAATTGCTTTCTCCCTCTCGTATTTTTTTTCACCTGTTTCTTGCTTTTTAATTCCCACACTGGCTAATAACAGCGGAGACAGTTCTGGAGGATTTCAGTGATGTGATGGTAAATGCAGGCCGTTGGGGGAGCATTACTGAGCCCTAACCTCAGTGGGAAAACTTGTTTCTCGTCTTTGTCAGGTAAAGATGAGCGTGGCTCAAGCATGCCTGCTGGAGGGGAGAAAAAAAATCAAATAAGTTGGTGCACGCTGGTGAGCAGGAGAAGGGCACAAGGGACACCACTGGAGTGAAGTTTTATTAGCTGCCTCTGTCAAGTTTATGGAATACAGCGTGCACTGTGAGTCTGAATGTGTGTGTGTGTGTGTGTGCGTGTGTGCCCGAAGGAGAATAGATTTTTAGAGCCTGATCCCTCCTATCTATTTCGCCACTGGATCATACCACAGACAGGACAGAGAAGGCAGTCAAGTGTTATGACACTTCAGAAGATATGAGTGCTTTTGACATTGTGCCCACTTTCCGCTTTAATCCAAACCTTGGATTTAACCCTGGGATAATTCACGCAGCACACGGCTCTAAGATCTAGAAATCTATTGAAATCCCTGCCAGGTGGGGCTGATATAACTTCAGATATGGATCTTAAGTTTGCACAGCCGAAACACCACTTACATATTTATTAAAGTCATCGGGACACACATCCTCGATGAAGAAGGGCCGCATATATAACGCTGATTTTTGAGAGTCGCATAAAAGGAAATACAACTTAAATCTTGTTATACAACCCTCTGTTGTAAAAATGATAAAGAAATCTACCTTGTATATATTGTCCACCCCAAAAAAGGTAAAGCTTAAAATGTATTATTGGGTGCACCTACATTTTGTGTGGGTTCACCAAGATGAAAAAGTTAGGCGCACCAGTGCCACCAATGTAAAAAGCTAGCCTGGAGCCCTGTGAGACTGTCTCCTGAACTGAGGAAATAAACTAGCTCTTTAGGACCTTCAAGGCTTTGTTGCTTTATAACTTCAAGGAGGGTGAGGGCGTGACAACCACATACGGAACATACGGAGCATGAGAGAGGCTTGAGGGCTTCCTGTGATTAGCTTAGCATAAACATTGTCAACAGCTAGCCTAGCTCTCTCCAAAGTTTCAAAATCAGACTACTACTACTAAAGCTCTTTATTATGTCCCAAAATGTCGAACTACTCCTTTAGGCTAACTGCTATGTAACAGAAGAAGAACTTGTGACGGAGGGATCATTCTTCCACTTCTCTCTCACTGTTTTTAATGTTATCCTACAACCCTGTCATTACTTTGAATCTGGTTACGTTCCTTCGGGCAGTTCAACCATCAATCAAACAGGACATGGGGGGCAACCCCAATGTTCACTACAGTGTTCTCTTTACATAAATACATGCTGCATATACACACACACGATATACCTGTATATTCTCACAAATGTAGAAACGCACAATCGAATAACACAAACAGCAAACCAATAACTGGGTGTTATCTATGGTACATTTTCTAAAACACCCAGACACACACACACACACATATAAACATCTTAAGTGCTGAGGTGCCCCTCCCCTCCCCTCCCCCGTGCCTGGCTGCCTACACTGCAGCCAATGCTTAATGCTTTGCAACTTCATACGGCGTTATGAGCCCTCACTTCAGTGGAGTACCAAACAAAGCAGCCGTTAATGGTTAAAGCGCCCAGTTGGTAACCTCCCACCACCAAAAAACACAAACAGGCACGCGCGCTCTCACACACACACACACACACACACACACACACACACCTTTAATGACATCTTTTCTGCGGCACATTAACTATTGTGCAGTAATTAATGGGAGAGTCACGACGTTCAAAAAGCCAGTCTTCTCTCTGCAGACTAGGAGCTGTACACCACAACAATGGCTTAATGAGTAAACACACCGCGTGTCTCATGAATAAATTATTTGTGCCTTGCAATTCATTTTCCCTATTGAAGTTTGAAAAAAAAAAAAAACAGGACTTTTACCTGTCTTCATAAATCAAAAAAAGGGAGGGGGTTGGGAGAGAGAACATTACAGCAACTTATTGATCTATTGCCTAAGATCCTCTGTAATGCGTATTATTTGTGCGGTTTTATCTGTGAGTGTGTACGCAAGTGTGTGTATGTGTCTGTGTGTGCATTTGAAGAATGAATGATTTTCACTTGCGGGTTTACGTACAGTATGACGTTTACATAGGTTTTTGTCTTTCAGTGTGTTTGTATGAAAGTGACTTTGTGAGTGTTTCAAATGAGTGCTTCCTTAAATGTGTCCGCTGGTGTCTGAATGTACAGTGTGCGAGTTTGAATACTGTGTATAAAACTTACTGAAAGAAGCTTCCACGTTATCGGTCGGACCTGTCGTGGGATTCCAGACCAACTGAGTTTCCGTAGCTCCTCTGTAAAACAACAACAAAAATACAAGAGGGTCCATATGAGATTCACACGACTTTGATTTCCTTTAAATCCCGACCAATCAATGGCAGGCCGATAATATCAGCCAATATTACCTTATCACTATTAGCTTATCAGGAATATATCCATGTGGAAATAAACTGTAGGTCAATAAATAACAACAGACTGTGGTGCAGAATTCCATTAAGAGATATGTTTGAGGTAATTTAGTTACATAGTTTACATAGTTCTCAAAAAACTCAAAAATGTCCTCCTGTCCGGTACATGTATGATATTAACTACAAAAATAATTACAAAATGAAAGTTGGCCAGTTTAAAACTAACTGAAATCAGAAAAGTTCTATTCCCTTCCCTTGTTTTGAACATTGTTGATCACCGATAAAGAATGACGCAAAAACAGCCAAAGAGATATTGAGATGGAAGCAAAAAAAAGAAAAATATGTCACGTTTCACCACTTTTGTTTCACCTGAAAACTTCCCTAAGAACCAAAATGACACGTTTTTCCAATTGTTCCTGTTTCTGCCTTTAAAAATGAAAATTGCTTTCCCCACCTTCCACCACGATTATTGTGTGTTTTTGGGAGCTGCAGCTGTGTTCAGGCAGTGTGTGGTGCAGAAGGGTTCCCCCCCACGTTTTCATTACAGAGTTGATGACATGATAAACACTAAAATTCTACGCTAACAGTTTTTACTCACTGTTGACTTCATAGCCGTGTATGCTTATAAATACAGCCTTTCGGCAATGAAAGGAATCCATTTTCCGTCTGTGACACAAAATTATCCCAATAAAAACTATTTTCAAACCATTATTGGAATAGTAAGTCATTCTTGGACATCATTCAATCTACCAACCAACCAACCATGTCTCTCTTTCCTTCACCGAAATTATCTGATGGGTTAGAAGTAGATTATTAATAACGTTCTCCCGAGGCCAGGTGGGAGAGCCGGCAGGCTATAATGTAAAATAAATGTGATGGAAAGGTGCAAATTGAACTTCTGAATTGGAGGAGAGTAGTTACATTTGGGTCCATGAAGACCCAGAAATATGGCTTAATGTTAGGTGCTACACATTACATCCAGCCTAAATCCCTCTCTCTCTCCAACACACACACACACACAGGCAGGCAGTAAGGGAGGATGGATGGGTGTAGGGGTGGACAGTGTCTCAAGAGAAAATGTTTTTTATCTTGTGGTATATTCAGCAACCTGTATCGTCTATTTCATCCGATTTTTTTGTAAATCGAGCATAATAACTAGACTAAACTAAACTAAAGGTGTAGGATATAATTTCCCTGCACTAAAACGAGATTATGTTCATAAATAGAGCTAAAGCTTTTGTATGTAGCAGTGCTTCTGTAACAGTTTTTGCTCAGGGCTCAAATTCGACCTTACTTATCCCATAATGTCTTCACTCAGTTCATTTGAAAAAACATTTGTCAAACTAACTGGTTCTGACCCGCACTGGGCTTTCTTCTGGGCTCTGACATACTAGCCAAGTTACACAAGATCATATAACATTTCAGATTATGCAAACTGCCTTTCTTCATCAGATGCCCAAGACCTTGAAACTATTGAATTATTTCCGGATAATCCATGACAGATTTTCTTCACAACATATTCTTTACCCAAATAACTGTTCCTAGAAGGAAGTGAAAGCATTGAGTGACCTTGTCTACTTGGACCAGGCAGCTTAGGATATTCAAGACGTATGACGAAGCAGGAGGTCCCTGGATGAAGTCTCGCAAACATTAACTCAGCCATTATTCACAGATAGGTCTACCTCTGCCCGGGCCCTGCAAGTCTACGAACCCCTCCATTAGCATTCAGCAAGATGAGGTGCCACAGCCAAACTGAGACAAACATAAAAACACAATGGAAATCTCTTCACTTGTAATTGCAATGTCACTGTTACCTGCATTCCAAGAGTGAAGGGAAGAGGGGAAATTGATTTCCGTGCAAATTAAATGGCACTGCCTTAACATACTTTTGAGTAAAAAAAAAAAAAAGAAAAGAAACAAATGTACCTAATGAAAAAGCCAAATTCTTCTTCAACTCTTATTCAAGGCTGGCTGGAAATTGATAAGCCCTTCGCACAGAGTGAACGATATTGATTAGCGCTGCCAAATGACTCTGCCTTGCCTGTTCTTCAAGGCAAATGCAATGGAGAGTCAGTGACAGATAGCAGAATAGGAAATAGCAATCAGCTAAACAGCAATGGGCTAAGTCCATTGGCTAAATTGAGTGAAACGCATTAGAGCTTGTTCAGCTGATGGGAGTAGCTATTTATTCACTATAGCTCCTGTGCATCTTCCACTTAAAATTTCTCCCTTGTCCCCAGTTACTTTAATTATATAGAAATTCAATACAGTGATCCAGTGGACAGCATGGCTCTGTTGGTTTGGAGGGAGTCAGAGCCCCACAGTATGGTAAGGTTTCGATTACCCCAAGATTGCCTGTTGCATTTAAAAACACAGATAAAAAAAAAAAAGAGACTCTCTCAGACATGACACAGACCATTAAAGTTGCAAAGCAAATGTGCTGCAGGTTATCCATGGCTTCTCTGTGTCTCTTTGCTCCTTCGCTTCCCTCTCCTCAAAACTACAACGAGTGGAAGGCAATGTATGGAAGTGTGTGCGTACTGTAGTCCTGCGGAGGATACCCGGCCTACAATTCTTGTTCTCCAGGTGTAAGAAAACATGGTTGTTTGGTAGAGACCCCAACAAATGTCACATCATCATGATTTCACTAGTTTTTTCAGTGAAAATGAAAAATGTCATCGAAAAATGATCATTCCCACTAATCATGGAAATATCGCAATTGTAATATCTGTCAAAATAATCGCAACATGATTTTTTTTTTTTTACCATAAAGTGCAGCCCTGAATACATGCACGCATTAAAAAAAAGACAATATCTCTGGTTCTTTTGCATCGATTTCGATCATTCTTTAAACTGTCCATTTTAGGTCCGACAATGTTCTAGGAGCTCAACGTTAAATCGGTGGATTACTCTTTTAACAAATCATTTCGTTTACCTCTCGTTTCCTGTTTAATCAGGAAAAAACTCGTTATCATGCAATACCGCATGTTACTTGCATGGTATAATACAATATTGATGCCAGCACAGGCAAGATTGATTGGCAGTGTGGTCCTGCCTCCCTGCTGAAATCGTTGCCAGTCCCAGCGTGGTTCATTAGCATCCATCCTGTTTTGCAAGCTCATGAAAGAGCTGTGGCTATTTATTGCCACTTCTGCATGTCAAAGCGCATGTGCATACATTTTTCAAATCAACTTTCACGGCTCCCCGTTGCAATACTGCTGGATGAATTTATACTTATTTGAATCTTAGCTGCCAGCACGTGTGTGTGTGTGTGTGTGTGTGTGTCTGTGTTCATATGTCTGAATGTACCATTAGGTTGCTCGCAATGATGTCTACCTTTTAGACATGTAGACTGGGACAGCCGCAGTGAAGTTATGAAGAAGCCATATTCAATAAAGTTGAGTGTTTAAGGGTGAAATTGTTATCCTATGTGCACCTTTACATTCATTACACTCCTAACAGCTAGTCAAGGGTGTCTCTCCTCTTGCCTTGCACCCTTTGAACCTTCATTTGCACTGTCAGACAAAGAAATTAGTCCATGAATCTTGTGGGCTTGGGCTTAATTAAACTATGTTATATTTCTCCCACCTGGCATTAATCTCACCATAGGGGGTTATAGAGAGGAGGGGTGAAGGGACGTGAGGCGCAAGTTAGTTAATGGTCTTTACATCCTGATGCTGCAGTGATCTCCAGAATCCAGCCCTGTCCCCTCTGGTCAAACACTTTGCATTGCAGGAAATGCTTGTGTGCAGAATGTGTGCACTCAAGAGGCATCTATCCTGGTGTTTGTGTGTGGGTATGTATAAGTGTGTGGCATGGGGCAAATATTTACTTGGCACCATGTGGCCAGCAGAACAAAAAGCTGTGCCAGTTAGACCCATACATCATTTAAAAAAAAACCCCACAGACACAGCTTCTACTCCTGAAAATCGCTGTCTTCCCAACCCCTCTCTAGCAGAGAGCCCAACCACTGCAGAATCCAAATCACAGATACCCCAACGTGAGCCCAGATGGATTATAGACCCACAGCTCGACTGTCAGCGTCCTGATTCACTGCACTGGTCTAGTGCATTAAAGGACAACGGTATATTCTAGGAAAGATTTTTTTTTCATCATATTCTTACACTTTCACACATTTTAATTAGTCCGGTGATGCTTCTTTGAGAGGATGTCTGCATAAGGAAATACATAATCCATAATCCATCTGTGACTAGACTCTGGTGGTGATGCTTTATTCTAATGCTAATACACGCTGAAATATGGCTATACCCCTTTTTCCTAAATGCTTACTATAGAGACACTCATCTCAGCTCCAATTCCTGAGAAATCATTTCTGAGGAATAAAACTCCATTTCCTCACAGCGGGCAGAGACAGAGAGGGCGACATGAGCATAGTTGACGTACAGGCTAAATTGCAGATGTCGTTTCATTAGTGTGAGGCTAGCTCATCTCATCGCTCAGAAAACATATCTGACTCTCTAGGGCATCTCTTGTGCATTATGAATGAGACAGCCAAGCCCTATCTCCACTGGAATAAATTAACGGCATTTCATGACATTTTGAAAATTAATCTGTTGTTTTTGCTCAGCAGGCACTTGTCACAATGTGGGCGAAAAAAGTTTCTTCAACTGTCCCAGAGGCGACGAGGGACTAGCTGTCCCCGTCAGTTTCAGTGAACAAAGTTAACAATGCAAACAAGCCATTTTTAGCTGGCAGATTTGTCACTCCCCGCTAAACATAGTTATCTGCACAACTAAAAAAAACTACTAAATGAAATTATGAAATCATTTCTTTAACAGGTCTCTACAGAAAAAAAAAACTCATTAAAGCAAAAACTCAATTTACAGTCAATTCACCCCACAGGCAATCAGTTCAAAGTATACATATAGTGCAAGCGGGGGCAAGCAAAAACAGAATTTCCCTTTTGGGACCAGTAGTATCACATTATTATATACATGCTTTGGAATTAGAGAGATCAGCATTGTTGGGGGTTTATCATGCTGGCAGGCACAGACCCCAGGGGATTGGTCTGGAGAGACCGTCTCAACCCTGGAGGAAGCTGTATTCCTCACCGACAGGAAAAAACACCTGTAACATCAGCAATGTGCAACTCAAGGGCAACTGCTGCTAGTCTTTCCTCTGTGTCTACTGTATTCCATTATGCATGAACTTACAGGGGTGCACTTTGTCTTGGCTGGAGTTAAGCTGGGGACCACAGGGGGTGATTAGGACACCATGTACCTTCTGTTTAACACCCACAACAGCTGCTCTGATGTGAGACCCTCCGAGGTAATGCAGGCTCAATGACTCTTGAAACATTCAGAGGGCAAAATATAAGTAAATATCGCGTTTGTAACGTATTACATTAAAACTTATTTAACCAGGCAAGATATAAAGCAGCAACTTAAGAGTAGTATCCGAGTGAGGGAAGGTCACTTCAAATGAACACAACATGGCGCTTCCCAGTGCAGTCACTCATGTACTTTTGCCGACAGCAGCTCCAGTGAAGCAGCTGGGGTTGGGTGCCTCGTTGAAGGCCACCTCAACTGTACTGTAGTTGCTGAGGGAGGAGAGAATGTGTCTTATTCACCTTTCTGGCCCAGATTCCCTCAGCCTGCATGGGGATCTGAACCACTTATATGTGGGTCACAGGACCACTCCTTTAACATTTTGGCTTCGTAACAAATTTCAAAAGGCAAGGGCCTTCTGTTCCCGAAGTAGAAAACCTCAATCAAAATCACAATAAAACACAAAAGAAAAGACGCAAGTCCATGGGTGAGTAGAGTGTCCGTGGCTAGTTCAGACAGTGTATACATTCTAAGACAGCAGTGATAACAGCTAAAAAGTTGAAAATGACTTTAGACAAGAGCGTTGATGGATATTATGGATTAGAGTTGCAACTAATGATTATTTTCTTTATTGATTAATCTGCCAATTATTTTCTCCATTAATAGATTAAAAATGTTGTCTATAGAATGTTGTAAAATAGCGAAAAATGCCTGTTATAATATCGGAAAGCCCAAGGTGATTTATTTAACTTGCATGAATAACAGTCCAAAACCCAAAGATATTCAATTTACTATCATATATGACATTTGAGAAGCTGGAACCAGCGAATGTTTGCCATTGGATTAATTGATTCTGCGTCCATCGACTAATCAATTAATTGACTCATCGTTGCAGTTCTATGATCTGTATGGACAAAACCAACCCAAAGTACCCTCGCTGCTGCACTGGTACATTTTCATGGGAGCTGTAGTTTTTTGTATGCTGACAAATTGATGGTTCCTAAAACTTAAAAACAAGAAGGTTTCAACTTCTAACTGCAAGTGCTGTAGTGGATATGAATTTGTCTTAGAATGTGAAACGTAAACCCCACCAACATGTTTCATTTCTTCCGGAAAAATTCGACAAAAGAAATGCTAGCCGAAAAAGCAACAGAGAGCCCAGACATGATGTCAGGACTTTGGCTCTCTGTTGGGGCTGTATCTAAGGATTCATTAAAGATTTACATTTAGGTTCTAATCTTGATTATACAAAACAGCCAAGTGCCACAGCTATAATCATGCATGAATTCATAAAAGGGTGGTTTGCTTCATGAGTGGACCGAAACAATGGAGCTTAACTGGCCAACTGAGGCCTCGTAGTATAAGTAACCAAGCAATATGAGGGGGTTGTGTTAGAAAGAAAAAAAAAATCAAATGGAGTAAGTATGAAACTGTGTGCATATGTGTGATTGTAAGTGTGTATGTGATAGTGTGTACCTGCACTTCTTCCATGTCTGCCTGTCTACCTGCCTGTCAGTCAGTCTACCTGCCTGTGTGCATGGTTCTGTATGAAGGTCAGTAAGAAGAATGGAAGTTAGCAAGAAGGGAAGAAGTGCTGTCAGTCAGTGCTGGCTGAGCAGGGAGCTGATGGGAGAAGGAGGGAAGACGCTTGGCGGGCCGGAGCCATGCACTATTCAGGCATCATTCAGACGGAGCGCGACCACTGGGGCAAAACACCACAAGGTTCTCGGCAACACACAAACGTGAATACCACACGCACCTGCCAAGAGTGGGGTTTGTATTCTGCAGCAGGAGCTACCTCAGCAAATCCAAAATCAAGACTGCGGCACTCTGGTTTTCACATATACTACGGTCTAAACCTTAAGTAGCACAACAACAACAGGAATTGTATCTTTTGCTTTAAACACAGGAATAAGACGTATATGCTGCACTGGAAAATGCAAAACTCCAAACACTCACAAGTACTTTCTATACTTTCACAATGTATGCCAATAATGTCCTCCACAGCACATGTTTGATATCCATGAGGTCTTGGATAATATTGGTAAGGTAAAAAGTAGGTGAATGCTATCCCTTGTTGCAGGCATTGTCCCAGTGTCATCTGAAGCTATTTTGCCAGTGAGGTCAAAAAAACAATACAATCAGAACAGACACCTTTATCATGCAGTGTATTAAAAAGTTAAGCTCCCCTCCTATAAACCTTGAATGCTGTGAGAGAGTCCTGAACGGTCTAACTCATCTAAAGGACAAAGTGATGGCGCCAGGGAGCAGACGGCTCGTAAACTAATGGGACTCTTGTAAAAAGATACTCCCCCCCCTGGATTATACCTGCTCAGGAGGCCTGATGGATGGCCCAGATGGCTGGGAGAGGACACCGACCATAGATGAGCATACAGGTGTGCGAACTGGTGTGTGTGTGAACGTGTGTGTACTGTAATTGTATAGTCTACTACCTGAAGCTTGCCTTGCCTAACTGATTTAGATGGAACAGGTTCTAAAATATCTGACCTGGTGACATTTTGTTTTTAAAAACCTAGTTTTATGAAGAAATATACAGACATTTTGAATTTCAGATAGGTTACCTTGGTTAACGTAATGGTTATAATGGAAGGAACTCATTTCCACATTCCAGCTTTTCTAAAAAAAAAAAAACTGAAAAAAAAAAATATGCTAAATGAAACCAGTGAAGACCAGGATAATGAGCTACCACAGAGCAACTGGTAGTGAAAATGGTCATGCTAATAGGAAGGCTGCGAGAAACCTGTTTCACACAACGTAACACATTCCTGACCAAAAATGACCCAAACTGTCAATGAGAGAGCCAAGCCTAATCATGCGATTTGCACACCTGTGAGTGCACACACACACGCACGCAAACATCCATCCAAATGATACTCAACTGACAAATCTAGGTTAAGAATTTCTTTTTAAAATTACTATAGAGAATAATGTATGTATAAACTTGTTTTTTTCTTGCCCATAAAGCCTTATTTTAGCCCCAGTACTGTAGAGCTGAATAAATAAGTTAATTAACTAATTCAACAACAAATCTTTTTAGTAATGCTTTAGTAAGATCCCCTCCAGTTTCTACACCAAACTTGTGTAAGTTGCAAATTGGACCAGGATTGACTTCCAAACTATTTGTGATGTCACCAGTCATGCTCATAGGCCCGCCGCTTCAAGTCTGATTTTCAATGAGCACAGAGAAACTTTCCACTTTCAGCAGATTAACGGGAAAACGGCCTTCTAATGTCAAACTCTGCACATGCATCATTCTGCACAGTGAAGCTCAAGCATCCAACTGTAGAAACAAGAAGAAAAACATGAGTGGAGGGGGACTGTAAGCAAAAATACACGGGTCCGGATTTTCTTATGTTAATTGAGTGTCTTTGGGTTTGGGGCTGTTGGTCAAACAGTTTAAAGATGTCACCTTGGACTCTGGGAAACTGTGAGGGAATGTTTTCTTTCTATTTGCTGACATTTCATAAACCCAATGATTAACTGATAAACTAATCAGATTAATTGATAATGAACATTTAGAAAATGGATATGTTGGTTTTTGTTGGTTTTGAGTCCTTTGGTATAGTGATACATGAAGTCAAACCTAGAGCTTGATATAAACCCTTTCTATATATCTGGTCTTTACATGAGCTGAACATTAGCAAAGTTATAACTTACTTCCCTGGTTGTTGGATGAATCAGTAGTGGTAAAAAATTGTTTTCAATAATTTAAATACCATTTCGGTTTTAGGTAGACTAAACAGAACTGATAAAAACAAACCTTTGGCTATATCTAGTCAGGCTGTCATTTGGAGCCATCATTCCTTTATTAAACCCCAACTCAGTAAATGACTAAATATAGAGAACACACAAAAAGCAGCACTTCCCAGTACTCAGCAGAGAACAGGTGTGAACTGTACAGACTAAAGTGTGTTCCGTCAAGCTTCTTTTAGAAATGAAAGGATCAAAAATTCACATGGAAAACCACCGTGTAACATATGAATAAACTAAGCCAGACAATCTGGGAAGCTACTGACACAGGAAACAGCTGGAGGTTGGACACACCTTATTAAGTCAGGTGTTTTGCCTGGGGACAGGCTAGGAGGCAGCACGCACACACGTGAACATCCATGCAAACATACATACATATACTACTGACTACTAGTACAGTTCTCATGCAAGGAACAAGTGGAGCACAATTTTAAAGCAAAAAAGAGGGAAATAACAAAATGCCGTGATTTCAAGATTCATCATTTCTCACAGTATCCACTTTCTAAAAATAGGATATTTGCACAGAAAACAACCTACAGTGCATTTTCTCTTTTTTCTCTCTAGCTTTCATAAAATGGGTGCTATTTACTTCTCAAATAAAAGAACACTTCTACTCAGAATTCACATGGAAACCTCTTCTCTGTGAAGTTTTCCATATTTCCCAGAGATTCTAATGCTGCATCATCACTTCTTCTACATTCTCCAAGACTGTGACACACACCTCTGAAATTGTCACACATGGACAGTGCTTTCAAACGAGGCATTAGGCCTGAGTTAAATTGAATTACATTGCCCCTTCCCACTTTGATGACAGCTATTAACTTTGCAAACAGTGCTGATGGTAAGCCTATCATATGGTGGCGGCTGTGTAACAGGATTGCGGACTGTACCACAACAGAGTGTGGCGCGAGCAACTGTGGCAGAAAGTAGCAAGCCTCCAAACCATAGTTGCTGCAGTGAGGGTGATGGCAGTTGGGGAGAAGCGTACTGTAGTGGTGGAGGTGTAACAAAGAGCTGCAGCACCCCCAACAGAGGGTAGAGACACACCGACAGGCAGCAAGGCAATGAAAGGAATTATGTGTGTGTTTATTCTTGTGTGTAGTTACATGTTGTATTTTTTGTTTTCTTATTGATGGTTAGCAGTTTCTTTGCATTTGTATGTTCTTGTGTACTATTTATGTTGTCGATGGCCCACAGATGCCCATCATGTGTTTGTGAACATGTGCGGGAGTCAATGTGTGAGGTGGACTCTGCCTCATATAATGACCACACAAAGAGCAAACAGAAAGTAGGAAAAAAGAAGAGCAAGAGAGACAAACAAGGAAAGAAACTGATGAAAGGGGAAGTAAAAGATACAGTAAGGATAAATTGCCAGGAGGGATAAGAGGGGAAAGGACCATTGCCATAGCAACAGTGGTATTTCTGCCATCCAGTAATAACTGCTTGATGTCAGATGCCAGCTCGTGGTCTTAGAATCGATTAAAAAGAAAAAGATATGAAGAACGTCTGTAAAAGCTGGCACTGTGTCGTATAGCCCATCACAGAGCAAGTGTCTTACAGAAAGTATACAACACTATAAACAGTCTGCGGGGGGAAAAACATTACAATGGCTACAAACACACACACAAAACCATCAACATACACAACTGCGACCTCATCCTGAATTTTGAACCGAGCTGGCAGTTTTGTTTAGTAGCTGAAAACTTAACAGCTGAAAATGATTACAAATTCTAGAAAATATGTCTAGACTATATGGTACTGAATTTATGAAGTTGTTTCCCTTCATTGTTTGCACGCAGTGAAAATGTCATGGACTCTTACTTATCACCAATCAACAGCTAAGCGTCCTTTTTGGAAAAAAAAGTTCCAGGAACTATGGAACCAGTCCGATGACAAATTTAAAAATGACAGTGGTCACACGAGGAAACAACACAGATCAATATCTGTTCTTTGTATTTTTGTTTTATACACCTGGAAGTTTCCTAAAAGAGCTAAAGTTAGGCCCCTGTTCCTCTATTAGAAACGCATGTTTAGTTCCTTAAACGGTCCCCTGTGAAAGTTCTTGCGGTGGAAACATCAAAGTGTGTTTCCACCACACAAATCAATATATGAATGATATATTCATTTAAAACATTACTGCTTTCAGTTTTCAACACTTCAGCCATGATCTTTGTGGGTGTTGTTTTGATTTGCTAAAAGATTGGTTCATCAAAGTGTGATTTGTTTTGATCTCGACTCATAAGAACGGTTCTGGATTGGTTTGCGTTATGCTGGAAAGAATAGGAATGGGCTAAATATTCGAGCACGTTTCGCCAATCAAAATATTGCACCCCTTTCCATATAATGCAGTTATGTTAAGTGTTGCATTAACAAGAAGTGAAACTCATGAAGGGACTGGCTGAATCCGTAGATTTTTCTCAGTATGCCAGCTGAAATAACTCCCTCCTCAATGAGCATTCAGTGGGTGCTGTGTTCAGGTTCACTCAACAGACAGGCTTGCCTCAGGACATCAGGAATAATTAGCTGAGATCAACCCGACATCAATCAACGTACTCTCACACACAGGTCATCACCTTCTGCATGACCTTACATGCTAAACAGACTGCTGTCACAACCTGTCGCAAGGCTCATTGGGGGGGTGGGTGGGTGATAGAGATGCAAAGGATATCATGAAGGCAAGGTGGCCAGATTTAATATAATCAAGAAACAGGAAAGAAGAAGCTGACAAGTGAGAAAAAAAAGGTGGAAACAAGTGTGTAAGCCTGCATACTAAGGCTAGGCAATATCTCAAATATAATCCATATATTCAAATAATAATTCATGTGCGATACAGCAGATGACCATATCGTCATAGTCAAGTTTTCAGTGTTTCCTCTGGTCGCTGCTGAGGGGTCCAGTAACTATTATGCTGCAACCTGAGCTCATCTACACACTTTATGGCTGACTAAAGTAACGTGAGGAAAAGCCTACCTTCCTTAAAGGGGACGGCTCGGCTGGTAACACACGGGTATAGTTAGGCTGTGGGTGTAACCAGAGGTGGAAGAAGTATTCGGGTCCATTATTTATGCAAGAATACTAATACCAACTTTGAAAATACTCTACCACACGTAAAAGTTCTGCATTCTTAACCGTACTACGGTAAAAGTATGTAAGTATTGAGCTAAATGTACTCATTGTGCAGTAAAATGGCCCCTGTCAGTGTTGCATTACATGTGATATTTCTGGATTAATATTAATGTGTATGTTGCATTTTTCTGCTACAGATGTTCATGGTTGAGCTTATTTTAACTAATTTATATACTGTTGAGCAGTTTAATCTACAGCAATGCATCATATTCTTCAAGATCATCATTTTTGCACTACTTGAGAATTTACGTTATGTTATTTTAGAGAAAATGTGTATATCGAGATGTATATCATATATCGCGGCATAGCCTAAAAATAGAGATATTATTTATAAGCCATATCGCCCAGCCGTGCTGCATACTGTTGCCTTATTTCACCATCCATCCCCTTCAATTCAAAGTTTCATATCATTCGAGACACCAAGAGAACTTTATGCTGCTATATGCCCTCTGCTACACCGCCTGACAAGACTATCTAGGCTGTAACATGAGGTGGAAGTAGCTATAATGCTAAGTTATAGGCTATCATTTTAGAAAATCACACACTGACCAACACGGTCAGACAGGGACAAACACACCTGTGGAATCCAGAGACTGGCAGCCCTGACATGTCAGGGGGCCTGGCCCAAAAACATGGCTGCCTCTGCAATTAATTACACCATTCAAGTGAGGAACCAACCAATGGATCACACCAGACACTCCCCTCCCCCCTTCCAGCTCAAGGACAGCCGGTCAAGTTTCTCTTTTACACAAGGGGGCGTCATCCCCGCTCACAGTGTCCACTGGTATGTGTGGACAAACCGCATGCAGGGACAATGACCTCCACTTGAAGAACAAGGAGCTTAATCCATCTTGTCATCTTCCGCTTAACTGAAAACAGAAACAATCTACTAATGGGAAAAACATTATATCAGTATTTAAAACCAGACACGTGCATACTCAAAAACAGAACAACTTTCTAAACCAACGTCTAGAAATGACTCATAACTACGAGCAAGCAATGATATTTACTTTTGACCCAGAAATATTTTGTTACAGTGGGCTTAAATTCCTTCAAATGGTGGTGATATCATTTTTTTCTTTCTGTATTCTCATCTATATCCCATTCTTTGCTGCTGCAATGACCCAATTTCCCCACGGGGATCATTAAAGTTTCATCTTATCTTATCTTATCTGCCCCTATCCCTCTCCCTTCCCATATCACCCCTCATCACCCCCCCTCCCCCAATCCTTCACTTAATTATGTCCCGTGAATGAAGTTCATCGTTCATGCTGCCAGCAGAGACTAAACTAAATTTAGACAGCCGGCTTGTGATGCCTGGCAGGCCCTAATGGGGGCTGACATCTCAAGACGCTCTGCTGATGTACAGGATACACTCTGCCCGAGCGGGCCGCAACCACCGTTGACTAACACTGACGCCTTGAGAACCAGTTTGTTTTCGTCAAAAAGTTTTCAAGGGGATCACACATAGAGGTCAATCACTGTGCTGACTAAGGCCATTCAAACTTAATGAAATCCAGCATTTACATTTTAGGATCTTAGCCAAGACTCCGAGTGTGTGTACCTCAAAGTAATCTGCATCTGGCAAGTAAAGCAGTGGCACCAAGGGGTACAAACTCGCACGCTTTTGTTCAAATTAGAAACCAATCAGCCATGTCTGTTGACAGAATATGATTTGTGGTTGTAGGTTAACATACTGGTCTAAATTATCTATCGGTGGCAATTCAAATTGGATTATCATTAATCATTAATAATATAATAAATGTACTGAGGAATAATTTTTAGGGCTTCTGTTCAAATGCACATAATAGGGGATTTTGACACTTTCTGCTAATTAAAGCCTGACCAATAAACTGGCCAGGCCAATAGCTGATTGCAAATATATCTGTATTGGAAAATATGTCAGTTGGTAAGTCTTAAGAATTGTCAGTACAGAAATGCCAAATATATGATTGAGGTCATTTATAAAGTGTCTCTGCACATTTAAATACATGTATGCAAAATTAAAGTGACAAAAATGTTTATTTCCATAAAAAAATAACTACCAGATTTTTTTAAACTCTGAAACATCTATATCAGTATCTGTTTCAAAGGTTCAATATGAGTCGGTCAATACTGAAAATGTCTCAAAATAAAAGCCTTCCAGTAACGGGATTATGCCTTCTGAAATACTTTACGAATTATAATGTGAAACAGATAGAGGAAGTGTTGAGTTTGCATTTACAGCAAACTGCAGAAACGGAGCAGATTAGAAAACTGAGAAGATTACTGAAACGTGATAAAGTATACTTATGAAAGAGGAGAAATATGAATAAAAGGCTTGTTTCTAATAATAGCCTGTCTTAAATGAATGCCTGGTAGCCTCTTCAGTTGTGGTAAATTAAGACCACAGCCACCATTTGAGAATGGAGGCTATGGTATTTAAACTGTGTCATTCCTGCATTGAAATATCTCCGACACACTCTTTTTGTATTTAGCATATTTAGGGTATTTAGACAGGCACATAACCCATTCTCTTGCTAAGCAATGCACTTTTTTAATTCTCTCCCTTGGTCTCACTTCATGCTCCCATTGTGTCAGGCACACTCAACACACACATATACACACATGATGCAGAATAAACACACAAAAACCACTCAAGGACAACAGATGTACATACTTAATGTTAAAACTGAGCAGATATGAACTCAAGAGGGTTTTTAACAGAGATTTTACCAAGACTTTGACGGTGCATCCTCCTCCAATAATCCTCACAACTCCAATATGTTTTGTGAGTCTCTGTGCTTTTGCCAAAGCTGACTGAGGTCATGAGAAACAAACTTGTACTCCAATTTAAAGCAGTATTTTCGTTTGGTCACTAATTTGCACAGCCAGCACAAATCCCCTGTCCTCGCAATCCAGGGACTCGAGTCCAAGCGAGACAGCATGAACAAGGCCCTTGACTGGTATTACAAGACAGCTACAGGTTATGATGGTGATTCATGTCAGCTACTGCTCTTTAACAGAAAGCATAAGCATTCCATCACATAACATTTGGTTTGTAAGCTATAGATTGGTCATTGGCTGGATGTTAACATTCAACATGTGCACTCGGACAGGCTCAATTTTGCAAACTTGTCTGATAACCACTTCTACTTGTCAACAAGTTGGTGCGTGGCAGTTGCCAAAAGTTAGTTTCAGAGGACACAAAGTCAACTTTAAAGAGGGAGGTCTGCAAAGATTTCATGGCCAGTGGGGTGGCAGTGGTAGCAAAGTCTCTGGGGTTGGATAGACAATAAAGGCCTGTCGGTTGGTTAGAACAAAGGCCTGTCATTTGCGTTTGTTGTTGGTGGTATTTTTTCCCCTTGTAATCTGCATGTCCAGATGGCTGGATGACTTTCTCCACTCACAGCATCGTTAAAAGCGCAGCACAGCTGGCAGACAGAGTGAGCGATCAAACTAAGAGCAAGAAGCAAAAGAACGCAAGGAAATGAAAAAGTGAAAGAGCTTATGGAGCAAAAAGACAAAGGCTAAACTAGACAAGAGCCGAGAAATGTAGAGCGAGACAAGTAGACTGTGCAAGCGTGCACACCGTAACGCAAACTGACAGATAAACGGAGACTACTGGATGAGTATCTCTTACCCAGATCTGTGTTGGGCCCGGCCAACAACTGTTTGAACTTATCCAGACGGGACGCTTCCCGCTCGGTCATGGCCGGGGTGCCAGATGTGTTCTGGTCGGCCATGCGAGCCACAAGCGGGATGACGGGCGGCCGGTGGGGTAGAGAGCGCTGTCTGTGGAGGGCTGCATGCTCTCCCGCTGCATCTGGTGCCGGGATAAAGAGATGAGAAAGGGCAACGGGTTACATAAACACACACTCACAATAAATGGGGGGCTTTCAGATAATGCAGCACAGGATCTTGTGGCCATGTTGAAGGCTGATAGCTTTTGGACAATCTGATGAGAACATCTGTTAATACAGTGCATGTAAACAATGCAATGTTGGAGACTGAGGATTTCCTGTTTACATAGTATACGCTTGTAAAGTTATCAAGCTAACCATAGAATTTGCTCTTGTTAAAACTGCTGTTAACTTCTGATATAGTTCTCTTTTAAAACCAAGCAAAACAAGACTAAGAGTCTACAGCCACACTAGCAGTTCTACAAGGCTGTACTTAGGCACAGCAGTGCTTTGAGATAAATGCTAACATCAGCAACATGCTCACAATGACAACGCAAACCTGCTGATGTTTAGCAAGTGTAATGTTTACCATAATAAAATTTCATGGCAACCCATCTAATAACTGTTGAAATAACTCAGCCTGGCCCAAAGTGGTGGATCGACCGGCTGACTACTCACAAACCGCCACTGCAATGAATAGACCCAAGGCTAAATATTTGAAATAGTAAACTTCACCAAAAACAATTGTATTTACAAAAAACCTTTATACCAAGTCTACATGACATTCCAAAAGGCCCAACATAATCAAGTCCCGCTAACTCTTAATAGGTGGGGTATGTGATTCTAGAGATATCCAATACCATGACAAATACCATGATATACCGCGAACAACTACACAGCAAGTAATGTAACTTAGACAGATTGTGGATTAAGTGAGCTAGGTTATGGGTTAACAAACTGTCCCTATAGTTGCTGCTGAAGCTAACAGCCAGAGAGGACGAGACAGTTTCCCAGAGCAGCACAGCAGCTCCAGACAGCGATACTCACAACTCTCCTGCTGCTAAAGCAAACATCACAACAAACAGCAGGTCTTGGCAAACTAGAAAGTAATCTGAACGTCCGTGGGCAAGTCATTTAACGTTACCTGACACACAGATCATGGCTGGAATACTGTTGCGTGGCTCGGTCCCAGCCACTTTGCTTAGGTTTACAGAGCCAGGGCTGACTACAAACACCAGAGTTGTTTTCAGCGCGCACACTGAACGGACAGCCAGCGGACCGTGAGGAGAAATACGCAGAATTTGACAAAAAGACGTGTGTTGGATTAGAATCGCAGAACTCATCTTTAACTGAGTTTTCCCTTTATTCTGTTTGGAGGGTAGTTATTGTATTGCTCTGTTAAACTTTGATTAGCCTCCTCCTGTGGAGGGAGAAATGTTTGCGGCCTACACAAGGCTTTAACTTGAGCAGTAGTAAGATGACACTATGTGAATAAGCAGCTTTCCTTGTTAGCTAGTTACCGAAGTTAAGTTAAATTACTGTATTTTCAAGTTAAGTGAGCTGATATTTTTCGATCTACAAGTCTAATCCTTATTTCACAGAGTCAGCAATGTGGTGACGAATGTAGTTACTGTTAAGGGCTTGTTTTGCACTGAGCCTCCAGGATGGCAGCAGTTGTGGTTGTTGCATAATTTCTGATACAACTGTGAAGCCTTTATAACGGGCAGACAAACACATTCAGTCTGCTGAGGGCCAAATGTTCCCCCAGATGTGCTAAAAAAATAAAAATAAAACCCAGACAGAATGCAGAACAAAACAGTGGCACCACACAGACAAGTTATGAACAAGCTGGTGAGGTGGGGACTTCAATGTGGAGAGGGATGCGCCTTCTGTCACACTGAACACGAAGCAAAAGTTCATAAGGATCTCTGTGAGCAGCACTGCCAACATCTCTCAGTGCTAGAGCAAACCACCACACATCTACTGCGTGTAGAGACGCAGTAAGAAAACTGGAATGCTGACTATTTTAATATCCTTTTCAGTTTTTACAAGAACAAATAAAAAAAACCCACAAATCTGTTCTCAACTGCTTTATTTGCACTTACAAAAAATAAAAATAAAAAGATTATTCAAGCTGACGGAAGCTTCATCGACATGGAACCTTTTGTGAGATTTTAACAATAAGCCCTTTTTAAAGTCCATTTAATAACCTTTAACAGGCTATAAAAGAAAAGGCCAAGTGAAAGGAAGTTAGTAATGTTCACTTGTCAGTCACAGTATACTGCATCAATTAGTACAAGGAAGGAAGGAAAAAATACATATATAAAAGCACACAGATAGTACTTCCCCTCAACCCCCATTACAGACAATTACAGTAGCAGAGTGTGTATTTTTGTCTGAAAAATCAAAAGGACAAAGGCTTCAGAGAGACCGATGACCACCAGCTTCTCTATGTGAGTGTGTCCCTTGCTTTCTTAGCTGCAGGGCAGGTATATGGAGAGAGTCTGGGCCTCACTAATGAAAGCCATGCTGTGTGCCATTATCTAATTAGACCTGGGCAAGTGTGTTCACGCTATTCCTTGCTGTCATCTTGCACACACAAGAGGAGAAGAGAAAAAGACCCAGAAGTAGAGGAAAATCAAACGAGACACAGTAAACCAGCAGTGAGCCATACTGTAACTGTGCATGTCAATTGTTGTTTGCCCACCTGCCAAGTACAGTGTATTAAGGGTGGTATATAAGCTTCAGTGTTTTTTCAATATGCTGACTTTGTAAACATCCTGTATATGACATGGCATGGCATGCAAGCCTATGTGTCGTCTCTCTGAGATCAGAGGAATCACCTGAAGACAAAGGGTTTTTTTATTATGTTATCTGTATCTAAACAGATTCAGAGCAGACAGAATGGCAGACAGCTGGGCAGACAGGCAGATGACCTGCCAGACAGGACAATAGTCAGCCAGACGTTCATGATGTACAGTGTCTGGTGCTATTGCTGCTGATGTTACTATCTATAAAGCAACAGCAGAACCCTCTCTTCGTAGCTTTCCTCTACTATAGGTTTACAAGGAAAAGGATAAAACTGTTTAACACTGAGCAGTGGTGTTCACAAACCTTTAGGTGACCCAATTGGAGCTTCGCTGTGGGACTTCACTAGGCGGCCATCAGTGTAAGGGCTGCTCTGGGAGGCAAACGACACCTCTGGGCTGGTCACCTCTCCGTCCCCCACCCCGTCCTCCTCATCTTCGTCGTCGTCCTCCTCCTCGTCCCCTGCCACCTGCTCCTGCGTGTCCTCTTCTCTCTGTTCCAGCTCCGTCGTGTCATCCTGCCTCTGTCTCTCCTGCTGCTTGCTGTGATTCTCGATCACCTGTTCAGTTGACAGAAATACAAGGCGTGTCACCCTTGCCTTAGGAGGTGTGTTTGGTATACACCTATCTTAAAAGTGAAGCAGTGCGTCTTACACTCAAGTAAAACAGTACTTTTAGTCCCCTAAATCTAATTTCAAATCTTCCAAAAAACCTTTACTGACATTTTTGAGAACAGTGTGATCTTCAGCAATTATTTGATTATACTTTCAAGGAAACATGCTTCTCTTTATGCAGTTGAAAGTGGAGTGAAACAAATAGCTCTTTGAAAGGTGCTAACATATATGAAGATGCTTTTTAATGGACTGACAATACTCCATGATGAACTATGTCGTTATAGTGTGTACAGCACTTCGACCAAGCCTCTGTGGCAGGAAAATGTGCATCAGGCTTAATTGTTTGCATCTGCCACTGCATCTGGTCTTTCACCTTATTGGCGGTCTCCATGACCACCTCGATATTAAGGTTCTGTGCAGCCATGGCCAGCAACTCGTCGTCATCATCCCCAACATCCCAGGCATCACTTGTGATGCTCTCAAACTCCTGGAAGGTGGTAGCCTTCTTGGGCTTGCCTGGTGTGGCGGGAGGAGGCTTGTTTCCTGCTTTAATCAGGCTGGAGGACAAAGATGGGGTCATGACAACATAGAAGATAAGGGAAAGAGGATAAGATTAAAGAAATAGAGACAAAGGGGAGGGAGAGTGGGGGTGGGGTGTAGGAAAGGGAAAAAACAGAAGTGGCGAACAGGCAGGAATGGAAAGGAAAGGAGCGGGAGATAAAGTAAATAACCACAGCGAGGACAAAAAAAAAGGACAGAGATGAGAAGTCAATCATTTTGAGTATAAAAGGTGGGCAAAGAAATAAAAGAATGCTAGAAAAGAGAAAAGCTTAACAATTACCAAATTAACACTTGGCCTGAACAAAGTCAGTAAAATATCCACATTTTACACATTGACATTGGATTTTGAAAGAATTACTGGTAATAACACAGAACGATCACAATCAAACACATAGGTGTGTGAGTCACCACCTCTACACACACAGACTCTTAATCTTAAATACTTGAATCAAAAGCAGGTCTCTTAACACCAAACAAGACTGAATCTGGCCATGTTCAAAAGACAAAATTTTACTGAGGTGTTGTCTTTGTGCTGCAAGGACACTATTTCATTCAGTGGGAACAAGAAATGTAATGGAAAAAGAGAATTCAATTAAACTCAACCTTTACCGTTTTGGGGGGTGCTCTGATTCCGTACAAAGACAAGGATTACCATAATAAAGAGCGAGACTTCATCATAAATTAGATGAAAAGAAAGTGTCTGAACATATACCCTGACAAAAAACAAGCAGATTAAATTCAACCCTCTGTGGAAATCTACATGACAAAACATCAGTCAGAAGAAATAAAAAGGATTATTACGAATAATAGGATGTTTTTCTGTGTGTGTGTGTGTGTGTGTATGCATATGTGTATGTGTGAGTAAAATGAAATAGGTACAATCCAAAAAGTCAAACAAGTAAATGATTATGGTTCATAAAAATATGTTTTCTAGACTTTACATTTATACATAAGATTCTACAGGTTTTCCTTTGTTATTTTTTAGCTATACATAAAATATTTACTGTAAATCCATTATTTTTCTAATTAATTAATTAATTCAATAATTCACTCACATATTTTTACACACTCCAGAACTGTGTAGGTACCCTGTACTCCTGAAATTATGACATAACTTCCCATTTGCCTTTTGATTCCTATATCTTCATATAAATGTAACATCATCTGTTTTTACTGGACATGATTACAAGCTTTTCAAATAAATTGAAGCAAAGTGAAAGTGTGCCTTATTTCCTTTCAGCTGTCCACCCAGCCATCTAACAACTACATTTCTGAAAGAGTAATTCCCACTGACACTGGAGAACAGGACTGGCCACACAGCGCAGACAACAGCTTACCAGAATTATATCGCAAGATTTAAGCATTTTGCAATTATGGCCACATCCCAGCGCGTGATGTCACAGCTGGTGTCTGGTGTCAGTTGTCAAATGGCAAACCAAATGCTTCCACATTCCTGATTGGGATGTGGCTATAAGTAGTAATAATATGGTTTTCCAGTCTCAATCCATGCCACAGCAGTTTCAGTTTTCTTCTGTGCGTGGCCGGGTAGACACCCTTTAAGATTTTTGTGTTGTGTGTTCTTGTTTAAATGTCTTCTGCCAAATAATCACTCTCTCCTACTACTGGCACTCATGCAAGGTCCAACAGTAATTCTTTTGCCAGTGGCCCGGACGGGCAAGTGGGTCAAGAATCTTCTGGCCTGAACACAATTTCCACTGGCCCTGGTTAAAATTGTGTGCCTGACCTCTGTCCTGTATGGCGACTACAAGGCCAGTGTGTGTCTGTTTATGGCGTGAAATGGAAGGAAATAAAGTTGGGGGTTTTTGTTTTTTTTAAATCAACTTTTCTCCCCACTTTATTGAATACAAATGTTCAAACAGGCATCTGTAGAACATGATATTAGTTCATCACAATAGAATTGTGAACATGACTGGGAGAATAGAGCAGACGTTGCAACGTCGTTCACAAAGTAATGTCTGGAAATGTATTTAAATTAATATTGTTGTAGAGCAGTGGCCAGGAAGAGAACCCTTTTACACACCAGATGAACCTGTTCGCTTGTCAAAACATCATTTTATTAATGAAAGCTGATGGGATATTTTCATCCACTGTTTCCTGCAGAATAGATACGTCATGACAGCAAGATATTTGGGAGCAAGTACATAGAGGAGGGCCAAGTAAGTCGACTTCATGTAGTTTAGCGACTGAAGCAAATGGTTAACATCAGCACAGAAACTCAAACAAACAAAAAGTACAACACCTGTGCAAACCCCTCGACAATATCATAGGGTGTGTGCCTACAATGACGAGGTACATTTAACTTACTTTGCATGAAGGAGGGGGTCGAAAGGCGGATGTTGTGCGCCATACACATGCTGAATGCTGTAGAAGTGAAGAAGACAGAATGTAAATGAATGAGCTAACGTTAGTTAGTTCATAACTGGCAGTGAAGCTAGCCATCTTAGCTTCTTAGTACCCAAAACAATATCACTTAATGCTATAATACTCTGACTTAGTGTGATTAGAACTGCTTTAATTTGCTGCAAGACCATAGCTACTCCGTAATATAAAACGGTTACTGTATAATTAGGAACAACTCTGTGACTACGGTGTGGGTAAATTACTGCTAGCCGCTGCTAGCAGCGAAGCTCGTCGCCAGCTAACAACAGAACGGTGTAAACTGTGTCTGCGAGACTAATTTCCGCAGACATTGGTATGCTACAAGTGGTGAAACTCGCAAACGGCGTGCAATATCGCAGGGCCGTCAGTGAAAGTGAAAGTTGCGCTTGAGGCTCAACAGTGCAGTGTCAGATGAGTGAGGCTAGCTACGCTAAGCTAGCCAACAGGACAGAACACGTCACTCACCTGCCAGGAACCTTCGCTGCGTTTCTTTTCCAGAACTGTTTTTTATTTCCGTCAGTCGACATTTTCCCTCTACGGTCCAAACAGTCCTAAACACAAACACGCGACCGCTGTCGTTATCTGTAAAACGTGAAATTTGTGTTTATTTACACCAGGTCCCTTCCTCCAAAACTCAGAAAGCTGCCATGTTGATAGTGCCTAATCGGCAAGCAAACGCTGCTGTGATTGGCTGGACTGACACTTCCTCGATGTGAGCCAATCACAAGTGAGATCCGCCGTTAGGTGGCACGAGAAGCTGTGACGTCATGGCCCACGGTCTTTGCCATGTTGACAGAAACTAAAAGCCGTGTGTCAACCAAAAGAGAGACCATCAGCATCAGGACCAGAGGCAAGGAGGGGAAATGCTTACCATTACCAAGATTGCAAGATGATGTATTTATAGTTTAGTAAGGTTATTATTGTTTAGGATTGTTTATATACTGTAGAATTCATACATTATTATTCAGACACAAGTTTTAAAAGATGGGGTGTTTATATAATCTAAAATTATGTGTATTTATTGATGTAATGATTATTACTGACTGCAGGTTTTCATTGCAATGTCACTAATCAAAAAGCATCAGCAAGCCAATTTATCAATGGACAATCCCTCGGGGTATGGGGTCACGGGTTATGAACTAGATCATCATATAAATATGAATATGTACAATCATACCATAATGAAATGTACAATGTAGTGGTAAAGTACTGTAGTTTAGTTGTGAAGACACTCTGACCCTAAATAAGTGTTTGTCTCTTGACACGATACAGCAGGGCTCAGCGGTTAGGTTCAACCACGCGCACAGTTTTCTCAGCACTGTTCACTTGTGGACCAACGTTTTACAGGCACGATTGAAACATATTCCTATATGTTTTCAGTATGTTTTGTTTGATAATATTCATTTATAAAACATTTTTAATTTAATTGTATCTGAGGTCAGATGTCATAAATTCTGTTAGTAATTAAGGATTAACAGCAGCAGTTTATATTAATCCTCATTTCTGAACATAATTCTGTATTGCACAGAGACAATAGAGATGCAACTCATAGGCTCTCCACACAGGACAAACAGTAGCCTGCTTTATTTATGGTTGACTGAAAGGTGACTGTTTTTGACACAGATTGGTTCTGGTGACATTATATTATTTATTCATCGCTTAAGTGTATTAGACTTAATTTCAGCATCATGCACTGTTCAAATAGCGTGGCTCCCATCATGTCGGGGTAGTTTTACATTTAACAAGGTCATATTTATTGGGATGTACATAAGCCTTGTATTTACATTGCTATCTATAGAAGATTTATGAAAAGGCCTGTAAACGTTATAACGTAACTATGGCTTCAGGGTTCGTTAGGGGCCAAATATTTTTGTCGGTGGGCCAGATTTTGCTCACAGGCCACTATTTGCCTGCCACTGCAATAAAATATTGCATCTTTCCATACACTCACCATTAACCTACACTGGATAATGAAGTTAGAGTATACTGTTCCAAAAGAAATAGTTTTTAATTAAAAAGAAAGCCTATGATACAAGACTTGTTTTTTTTTACAGTTAAAGAAATGATCTAGCCTGCACATGCGCAAAATGAACAAAATGCCTTGAAATACGAGAAAACCCAGGAAAAATGGGAGTGCAGTATAAACCATGTAACCTGATTTTCCATTTATGCAAGCAATATTTAAGTTAAAATGAAAATGAAAATTACATTTTCACAAATTTTAATTTTTGAAATTGAATTAACATTTGAATATTGTCCTCTGTACAGCAGGTTGACTCTTTGAAAGTGAAATGTTGAATGTTGATTTTCATTTTCAAATTGTTATAAATTTTCATTTTCATTTAGACACCAAAAGAGCTTGGTGACATGAAAATGCAATATTCGGGGGGGTGCGCTGTTTTGCTTGTTGCATTTAAATCTTGTCCTCTGTACATCATCTGAAATGTCAGATGCAGTTTTCATTTTCATTTCGACTTAAATATTGCGTGGATAACTACAAAATCAGGTTACATTGTTTATATTGCATTTCCATTTTCAAATTTGAACATTCAATTTGCAAAATTGTCCACTGTACAACGGGGTATGACTTTGATAATTAAATGTCAACCAGCTTTTCCATTTTCATTTTAATACGGTCATAGAACACCCATACAAGTATCTGGAAATGAACATGCAAATTGGATTAATTCAGTTTCATTTTTACCCAAATAAAATATATGGAAAATTATAATGCTGTTGTGGAATTACATTTGCATTTCCAAGTTTACATGATCATTTTAATATAGTCCCCTATACGCTCCCATAATATTGTAGGTGGAGAGTCAGGATTAATTGTCTTTATTGTTACATAAATAATAAAATAATTAAAACGTAAATAATACATACACATATTTATTACTATTCACATTCTATTTAAACTTTTTTCAGTGCACAACTTGAAAGAACTGGCGGGATTACATTTCACTGTGATTGTAATTTATGTGATTACATGTGACAAATTAACTTGATTGACTGATTGATTGACATTAGTTGCATCATCTTGAAATCAGCCCATTTCCCACTCAGCTAAAAGCAGAGGTAAGGATGTTGTGGAGGGCAAACCCAATTTTGTCTCATCACTGTCTGAAGGTTATGAAAGGTTGAGGTAATTGTTCAACTCTCCAGTCCGGGACAGTATGGCGTCATGAATTAGTGAGTTTATGTGCTGATGCAGTGTTTGTTACACAGGACAGAAGCAGACGGGATGAAAGGCAAGAGCTCTCACTCTGTCACTATTTCCCGGTACTGCAAACGTCATTAAACGTTGTCAGGGTGTAGGTATTAGTGGAAAAGTGGGAAAAGTTGCCATACGCCTGCAGATATGTTCTGTTAACACATTTAAGATTTAGTGATTTTATTTTATTTTTTAATAACATTGCACGTAAATCAAAGTCATAGATAATAAGAAATAAAAAAATGCTTTTAGTTTGTTAAGGGTTCCCAAACAGAATACAGGCCATATAAAGTCAGCTTTAACAAACAGCAATTAAAGCTCTGGATGAAGTAGCATCACTCACTGCTGATCAATAAATCACCCCGACACATCTGTGAATTGTGTCTAATGAGAAGTATTACAAATACTTACGGTCTTAATGAAAATGGCATTACTGTTGCAGTACACCTTCAGGCACCACTTCATTTTGTTTTGTTTGTAGGAAGTGAAATGTAACAAGATTTCGATACAAGAATATGACTGCAAAATTGTTTCCTTGTTTCCTTTCCTTGAGTCAGTCATTTTTATTCGTTTTCCATTTTAGGGCCTTTCATGCCAGCGTGCCAGGACGGCACGGAATGGAAAGTAGGCCAGTTTCATTTTCACCGTTGAGTGAGTCATCGTCCGCGTACGCGATCTTCGTCTGAAGTCCCGGCACACTGACTCAACACACTTCGGTTTTGTTACGCGGGCCGTAACAAAGTTGCGATGAGAATAATCGTACGACAGCGCAACAAATGACATGTCCGAGCGATATCATGGAAACACAACCCCGATTGCTATCTTCGAAGCTTCTTCAGATGCGCAGACAGGTGGACGTCGTTCTAAATCGCAGTGTTTTGGCGTGGAAGGAAATTGAGGGGAGCAGAAAACTGCGCACTGGCATCAGCAGCGCTTCTGAGACAGGTAGGTCTGACATGCACAAGGAGTGCGTGAGTCTGCCAGCTTTGTCATGATTCCACGCAAAACTGCCTTTGTGTTCAATGCTTTTAAAACTGACGAAGAATAATGCCAGACAGCCCAACTAATAGTGTCAACACGGATGGATACATATTTAAATAAAAAAGAGACAATCACAAAAGGGCAAAACATCAATATACCAATGGCAGTCAGTTGTTTTTAAGCCTGTATTTCCCTCTGGTAGCCTAAATGTAACCATTGTCGCCCATTTAAAAAGAAGTGTGAAGCAGATGTCTTCCCGCTCTGCACTTCTTATCAGGAGGGTGCACATGTTGAGGGAGCAACAGTCAGGCCATGTACCTACTGTAGTTGGGGTCTGTGCACTGACAAGAGAAGGTCACACAGGCGGGTTTTCAGTCAAAGATAATTAGGAGGCTTCGTTTCTTACAAGCAAACACTAGTAAGGGTTGACTGATATTTAATATGGCCCACAGGAAGCAGTTCATTCATTCTTTCATTAACGCATTGATGAAAAATGGGTCTTCTGCAACCAGTGAGCTTTGTGAAAATCTCCAGAATGTCCGCCTTTTTGGGAACCAACCCAAAACAGGGCTGTTTTCAGCTTGGTCACTGTACTCTTTGTGTTTATCCATGGGAGTTTCTTCTTTTCCTTTCGGCTGTTCCCTTTCAGGGGTCGCCACAGACGTTTCTCCAAACATACAGGATGGGGTATGAAACTAGTTAGTGGTTACTTTAGCGTTACCCACCTGCCAGGTGTTAACTGTTGCCTAGCAAACTGACAAAATGAACGTTACCTTAGCTTGCTAATGCCCATTTAGAGTGCATATGTAATATGCTTGACACGTCTGTCGTGACAAGTAGGCTATGTTTCACAAAACTAACACAATATAATTTAGGTTACAAAACATGCTAATAAAGTCAGACAAAATGACCGTTGCTTTTTCCCCCCACTCTTTCTAAGCTGCATGAATACAGCAAACTCTGAAACACACACATGTCTCCATGTATGATTATATAAATAAAACAACTTCATACATACATTTACAAAGGACTGTAAAAGTAGTAATACTTCACTTGGTAATTTAAGGCAGCTGTGCTCTAGCTTGTGACTCTATTTACATAGATGATAGCAAGCACATATCTTAAATTTTAACCATCTTAACATTTGTTAAGTTTTAATGGTGCAAGCCAGATTTAGTAAATCCCTGGTCTGGAACTATATAGTAGTTGCTAAGAACTTTACACGCACTCTTAAGATACTGATGTGTTTATTAGTAGTAGGTGCAATCCAGTCCAGGGTCATAGTAAAGTGGAATCCCAGCACGCACTGGATTAATGGTCTGTAACTTAAATTCTCTTTACGATAACTTTGGTTGTCAACCAGCGTTCCAAATTTTGGCCCTTTGCATCGCACAACTTCCACGTAATCCAGACGTCCTTATAACCTCCCGAGGCTAATGTTTGTTCATCTAGATGAGTTCTCTGGCCTGCAATTACTGTACCATATCGAGTGGAGTGATTACAGCTGGCACAGCACACTTCAGTTTAAACCTGGCCATTGACCTTCCTCAAAGTGGTATCAAGCGCCCTATAATAACCTGCCATAAAAACTTTCATTCATTGAGTCAATGTTCAACGCGGCTGCATCAAGAAACCCCCAGTGATCACTGTGATAAGAGCAGGTCAGTTTACCCTGGAGTTAGGAATCAAACAAGGGGACTTGCATCCAGTAACTTCAACATAAAATGACTTTAAGTGCTTAAGCAAGCGGCTAATTATATTTACCTTTTTATACATGCAGTCTTTGAGTGGAGCGTGGTTATCATTAGTAGTCTAGTTAATCAGTGACTATAGAAAAGACTGTGTTGGTGGTGATGGGAGCTTTCCCTGACGTCTTTGCAACTACCCACACAAAAAAAATGTTCTATTTCTGGACTCCACGTGGTTTACATTTTTTTTTTTACTTACGTCATGGACTGCACAAGCATTCCACACTTCCCTCTCTATGCAGTTATTTCTCTCTGTTTACCTTACATACTGTGTGAAGCTGTAAAATTGAACAGCTGTCTAAGACTAATTGGTGAAATGTCCTTGGGATTTTTGTTTTGGAGCTGGCAGGGTTGTTGAGTGTTTCAAGACACCAGCCCCCTTACCTGTATGGTCACAGGTTCAGTGTCCACAACAGCAGAACTAATGCAAATTAATAAGTCAGTCAGGAGTATTTTACTTTGTCACTTACAACATCATTTTCCAATTTAATTTAATATGAAAAATAAAAAGTGTGACAAAACAAGCTGGGATGTCAGAAATATAATAGATAGAAGGTGACATGTTAGTTGGTGTAAATTTTACTTTTTCTCTCAAGAAACATCTAGAAGTTAAGAATAATCAGTGAAGTCACTGCAGCACTGTGAAGACAGAAAAAGTTAATCCCAGCTGATAGCAGAAAATCATGCAGCGTGACTCAAATTTGACAGGTCTTCTTCAGGTCATGTTTTCCATTTTTTGCCCAATATATTTACCCTAACATCAAGCTGACACACAGGTGCCATAAATGCCAAGAGGAATGCTTATGAGCGGTGAACATCACTCTGGGTTTTGATGCTTTGGTTTACACAACATTAGCTGATGTTACTGCTTGACATTTAAGTGGATTTGGTCGAATCAGAGAATCTGTCAGTCAGATGTGCTGAGTAGAGAACATGACAGGGTATCCTAGCCAGGGCTGTTTGTTTACACACCGATTCTCTCTCACAGACATACAAACAAAATCCAATCTCTGAGATGGCATGGCCCCTGAGCCTAGAGCAAATCCTATGTCCACATAATGCCTGAGTCACTCCTCTGATACAATGCACGATCTCATCTTGGGCGAAAATCTAGAATAAATCATGGCATATGCTTTAGCGAGCGTCTCCTCTTTCTTCCAAATCACTATGCTTAGCGAGTAGAACTTCCTCATGCCCTCTAAGCCTGGATATCTCTCTTGGCCAGGGGGGTTTAGATATTTGCTTTCCCATATGGCAGAGCTGGATACAGATCCAACGCATTACAGTCAGGGGTTCACTTCTAGCGATATTGGAAATCAAACTGAAATAGGCTATCAGCGTCACTGAATTTCCTCTGTAATAAAATCATCAGTCACTCATCGAACTACAGCAAGTCTCAAAATTTTGGAGATAAAGACTACAGCTATGCTAGCAGCTCTGAGAGACTCAGCTAAATACTAACATCAGCACTCTTACATGCTCACAATGACAACGCTAACATACTGATGTTTAGCTGGTATAATATTTACCACTGTCAGCATTGTGGTTTAGTGTACTATCATGCTAGCCAATTGCTAATTAGCACTAAATAAAAAGCACAGCTGAGGCTTATGGGAATAGTTTTGGAGGTATGTAGTCCTAAATCAAAGTTTTAGGCACATTTGGATGGTGCTAGATTAATAGTTAAGTAATCACAACAAGGTTTTACAATTCATCCTTTAGGAGTGTTTGTTTTACAATATGATGGAAAATCTATCCAATAAATGTTGTGCCTCTCCATCCAGTAGATGTAGAGCTATACAGCCGGGAAAATAAGTATTTGACACGTCAGCATTTTTAATCAGTAAGGGGATTTCTAAGTGGGCTATTGACAAAAAATGTCCAGATGTAGCCAGCAAGCCAAATATTGAATTCATACAAAGAAATCAGAACATTTAAGTATATAAGTTGAGTCATAATAAAGTGAAATGACAGGGTATAAGTATTGAATACACTTTATTTAATGCTTTGTAGAAAATCCTTTGTTTGTGATTACAGATTCTAGACGCCTATTATATGGAGAGACCAGTCGTCTGCATTTCTCAGGAGTGAATCTGGCCCATTCTTCCACATAAATGGTCTTTAAATCTTGAAGGTTCTTTGGGCCTCTTTTATGAACTTTGATCTTAAGTTCTCTCCATAGATTTTCTATGGGATTTAGGTCAGGTGAATGACTGGGCCATTCAAGCAACTTGATTTTCTCTCTTTGAAACCACTTCATTGTTTCCTTTGCCTTGTGTTTGGGATGATTGTCTTGCTGAAATGTCCTCCCTCTTTTCATTTTCAGCTTTCTGTTAGATGGCAACAGATTTTTATCCCAGTACATTTCTCCATTCATCCTGCCTTCAATAATATGAAGTCTGCCAGTACCCCTTGCTGAAAAGCAGCCCCAAACCATGATGCTTCCACCACCAAACTTAACTGTTGGTATGGTGTTCTTGGGGTGGTGGGCAGTGCCATTTCTTCTCCAAACATGGCGTGTAGAATGACTGCCAAAAAGTTCAATTTTGACCATACTATAGTCTCCCAATAATCCACAGGCTTCTCCAAATGCTCTGTCGCAAACTTTAACGGAGCCTCAACATACTTTTTGTTCAGCAATGGAGTCTTGCGTGGTGAGCGTGCATGGATGCCATGGCGGTTCAGTGCATTGCTTATAGTTTCCTTTGAAACAACAGTACCTGCTGATGCAAGGTCTTCCTGAAGTTCTGCCCGAGTGGTTCTTGGCTCTTGGAGAACTCTCCTGATTATTCTTTGGACTCCTCGGACAGGGATCTTACATGGAGCACCTGATCGTGGCCGGTTTATGGTGAACTGATGCTCTTTCCATTTCCGGATGATGGGCCCCCACAGAGCTCACAGGAACATTCAGCATTCTGGAAATGTGCCTATAACCATTCCCATCAGAATGCTTTTCAACGATAAGATTCCGAAGATCTTGAGAAAGTTCTTTGCTTTTACCCATGATGAAGTCTTTCCTGTGTGCCGCCTGGGTAATGAGAAGCCTTTATAGGCAATCAGTTAGGACTAAAGCAGCTGATATCAATTAGTACTGAGCAGGGGCAGGGTTTCTCCCTCAATACTGACAGATTTCAGGTAATCTCCTGGCTTTCTATGCCATTTTGAACCTTGTTATCTTCATGTGTTCAATACTTATTCCCTGTGTCATTTCACTGTATTTATTATACTCAACTTGTATACTTAAATGTTCTGATGTCATTTTATGAATTCAATATTTGACTTGATGGCTACGTCTGGTGGAAATGTTGTGTCAATAGCCCACAGAAATCCCCTGATAAAAGTGCTGATGTGTCAAATACTTATTTTCCCCACTGTATCACTAGATGGGTGAACATTTTGACCTTTTCGCAGCTCCAGTTGAAAAGTCAGGAGATCAACAAAGTCATTAGGCTTCGTACTCTGGGCACCATGAATATCTGTACCAAATTTCATGGCAATCCAACCAATAGTTTTTGAGACATTTGACTAAAAAATAAAAACGTCAACCTCATGGTGTCACTGGAGGAAAAGTCCATGAAGGTCTGTGCAACATCCATTGCAATTTATCTAATACTGGACCATAGTGGTGAACAAACTGACCGACATTGCCATCCCTAGAGCCATGCTGCTGGTGTGACTAAAAATCCAGAAGGAAAAGGGAGATTCAGAGGATTTTATGTTAGTTACAGAAAACCAGCTTACAAAAAAAATAAGTTAGCATTTTATTTTGAAGATAATGACTTTTATTGACTCCAACTTTTGGCATAGGTAGAGACCTAGCAGTACCATTGCACCTCTAGTGACTGTTCTCCTGTCCTAGCTTCCACCTTTGCTGTCCTTTCCTCTCCATCTGTTTACCTAAGCATTGGCTTAACAAACCCATTGTGCCTGGGAGAAATCCACGTCTTGTTTGACAGCTCACTGCCATGTGTGCCCAGGCAGATCTGCGCTTTGTAATCTAAAGCTGGTGCTCAATGCACAGCCCTGTCTGTACATTGAGAGACGGCTGCAGAGGGAGGAAGCGAGATACAGAGAAATAAACACTGCCAGAAAACGACAGCTGGAGACTGTGGTTCATATTGCATTACTGGCAGCAATACAGGCCCTTTCATTAAATTGATTGTATTTATTTCCCTGAGGTTTGGGTCAACAGGACTAAAAACCTCTAAAGCTAATTACACAGTGAATCAGTGACCTGGATGATGACATGTTGGTGTGGTTAAATGAGACAGAAGTGCACAACTATCCTCTCCATGGTAGACATCCACCTTGTTTGATGATAACTCGTATTTCTGGATATATGGCCGTACAACACTAGCATACATACACTTGGACCCCTCTGCCACTAATATCCAGCATGGAACCAGAAATGTTTAAATATTAGGTTGCATCCCCCAATAACATAAACAGTTTTCTCACCCTCACCTCAGTCTTATCCCTTCTCTCTTGCACCCATATTGCATGTCACCTGGAATGCAATGTGTGAACACAAATGGCACAAAAACAGCATAAATAGTGTGGGAACGCCTAAGAATGCAAGCATTTCCTTAAGCTTGCATTGGCTTGTCCTCTAACACATTGTCAGTGCCAAACCACAGTAACAATAAAGGGATTACATACTGATCCACTGTGTAAAGGGAGGGGTGCAGAGAACAACAGCAGAATATGAATATGACAGCTTCTTGTTGTCAGGGGACTAAAAGAAGGTGAGACTAGGCGCTGTGCGGTCAGAGATATCGTTTACACGAGCACACACAAACACAAAATCTCTTGTGCAAACATACATGAATGCATAAGATACTGAGTTAAGGTCAAATTATGTACGATCATCTCCAAATCTGTCATACACTTCCTTATTTTGCATTTGGGCTGGGGCTGCGTCTCTTCAACACCCATACATGAAACATCTAGGGTGTGACAAGGAATTCACAGGCGTTGTGTTGCTTTCAGTGGAATCCGGTCAGGTGGGACACCACCCAGTTTTAGGGAAATAGGATGAGCAAAATCATGGCTCCAGTCAAAACATTTTTCACAGATATACTTTAACAGGCAAAGGTACTTGTTGATCCACCATAAAGGTACACTTGTACCAATTTAGTATAACATTAAGTTACTGTTGCTAAAATCATTTAAGGTAGCTCATCAATTATCACAGGGGGAAATACTAACACACCACTACAGTGACTGAGGTACAACCCCCAGCAGCAGTGCTTCTGGCTTGCCCCGCATAAAGGCATTTAAAATGGCAAAATGTATTTTAATGGAATCACCACAATCAGTGGATTGACCCGTGGCGACAAAGTAAATCTATACAAACTCTTCAAGTAAAGTTCAACTGAAATTTCACACACAAATGTGCACCCTTGATCAATAGCAAGCCGTCTTGACAGCGTTGACCTTTGAGGGAATGGAGTCCAAAATACAAAATAGTATTAAATGTGTGAACCAGTTGTCCCGTTAGCAACAGCGCTAACGAGTTTGTTGACTGACAGTAAGTTAATTCACACAACTTGTTTTCCCTCTCTTAAATAACTTCTGTTTTAATGACGTAGAATCCCAAGAACTAAATGTCAGGGGGGAGTAAAAGGCACAATACAGACAAAATAGAATGAAGCTCAGCGCGCTATTGTGACAGACTGGCGCCAGGATAGCCTGTTAGCTGTGAGCTCACCAGCAGCAGTAGTTCACGAACTAGCCCTACAAATAGACACTAGTTCACCAAAACTTCTACAATCATATATTTCAGGAGGAAGTGCGAATGAATTTCACTTTGTCACTCTGGTGCGGTCTGGCCTTAACACAGTGGTGGGAAGTCTGTGAGGGATCATGTGAAACTGGTCATTCCAAATTGGCAGAAAACGCCAAAGATTTATAAAACAAAACCGTTACAGTTTGTATCACTTGGGTTACATAATAGAACTTTTGAAAATAAAAAAGGCAGGGGTACCAAAAATTTACTTGGAAGAAGGGTACCATTTTGTACTGTGTGGCGTTTCCCTCCAACCTTTTGTACACCAAAAAGTAGAGTTCTGCTCTACCTTTTCCTGAATGTGTGTGTGTGAGAATGAACAACCACTATTCTTTAGAGCCATGCTCTTGAATTACATGGTGGATAGTGTTTCTAGCAAAAGAGCTTAATTTAACTGACCTCCTAAGCTCAGTTACATTAACACAAAAATTCTCTCTCTTCTATTATTGTAGGATACAGTTATTGCCAAGAACAGTGGCTCTCAATCCTTGACGAGTACTGTTTTTTTTTTAGCCCTCTATGTAGTTAAAGGGCCATTTCACAGATTTTTTACTTTGTGCATGTGTTGTTCTTATAATATGACATACTGACAAACAAACCGCTACACTAGTGCTCTCTGGCATATGCAGGCTCTCCCAAATCCTACACGTGGATGATACAGTCACGGGCTGAACAGAGACTACAGCCTGCTCATGCTTGCATTATCACGTACAGCATTTAGTTGGAATGAACATACAGATTACATGTAGTATTGTAAAAAGTGTCTTTTGTAGCAGTGGTTTCCAACATGGGAGTATGGTCCCTACCAAGGGGTCCCAAGATAAATCTGTTGACAAACATACCAGGAGAGCAGAAAAATAACATGTCAATTACTGGATAATTTTACCTACCTGAGAGGGAATAATCATAGTTTTACTTAAACTGGTCACAGCCATTTAACCATATGCAACCTCGGACAAGCCTCATTTTAAAGAGTCACAGGTCAAAACGGTTGGGAAACACTGGTCTATACAATCAAATTGACAAATTGTATTAAAAAATCTGCAAACTGGCTGTGGCCCTTATACAGATAACAACAGTGCATCAGAGGTGTTAATCCATCTCCTGTGGTTAGGATGGAAACCAGTAGCACCCTGGGCCCTGAGGACTTGGATGTTTCTGGCTCAGTAGAGAAAGGCACTAACAATGCCAGAGTTAGGGATTACATTCACACTCGGGGCAAAGCAACGCACTGCCATTGCCAGATTTGGAGGTCCATGCCCTGTCTTGCACATTGAGAGAGTTACATATGCCAGGGTTAGGGAATCATTCTCTGCGTTGCTCCTTGTTCTCATTTCACGTGGTTGTCTCTTTAAACCAGGCCTCATTTCCATGGCAGCTAGCTTGAACCTGTCATATGGTGAAAATGAAGCCTGGACTGAAACCTGACAGGTTGTTTACAGTAATGCTAAAATGTACATAATACAAAGTTTGGACAGTTATGTTTCTCAGTGACAGACATTAGAACCAATTGGATCTCGATCCAGAGGTACATAGGTTGTAAAGTTAAATGATGTACTTAACTGTATTTCCCCCACCATTCGTATCTGTAGGTTATCAGCTTGTATGTAAGCTAATCCACATGTTAAATTCAAGTGGATATTGATAGTGAATTTGAAAAGTATTGAGCCTAGGCAGTAATAACTACCTTGTTTTAGGCATGCCTCATAGGTTTAGATATCACGTCAAATGGAATCCTATCCTTCAATGGTGCAATTGATATACAGCCTACATTATAAGCAATATTTGGCAAGCAAATAAATTGATTTCATTACTCACATAGTTAAAACTTTCTGACTTTATATAGAATCATTGATATCAATATCACCTGGCAGTCTCAAATGTTTACAATGGGCTCTGCCGGGAACCATGAGTCAGTAACTCAAATACAAAGCGTCACGCTCCAGGTCACACTAATATAATCACTTTTGCCTTGAATATTGTTGAAGCAACAGCATTCATTTGTTTGTTTTTAATTTTTCTGCTATTTATCTAGGTTGCCCTCCTCATGACTGTTAGGGCTTGTCCTCTTTCACTTAATTGTCACATCCAAGGTCAATTGATATGACACCCTCTGTCCTTTATTTGGAGTCACTGATAGCTGAAGCAGCAGTAATGTCTGCTAAGTACTGGCTTGGTTGCCACAAATTTAGAATTTTTGAAGTGATGAAAAACAAGTAATGATCAAAAAATTATAGGTAGGGCTGGGGTGATTTGTTGACATATTCGACATCATCGATTACGAAACTACGTGGGTTTGCATATCATGTGTCGCAATGAGTTATGGCTGCACCCGGTCAAAGCATGGATGACCCCGGAGAACAAGCTGCAGGACAAAAACCTCGCTTACAATTTCCCCTCGCTCGACCTCTCCCACGCGGTCTACTGATAGTCGCACATGCTCTGCAGAGAAACACACACGGAGAGTCTATGTCATGTGAGATAAGCCATGTCATGTGAAGAGGGGACTGAAGAGAAAAGCAAGGTGAGCAGATTGAAGTAGTTTGTGAGCAAACACTAAATAAGATGGAGAATTAAGTAGAATTAAAATGGTGACATAAGAAATAACTAGAAATAGGGTAAAATATTAATGTGTTCTAGACAAATATATTTTTTGCTGCAGAATTGTGCCCTGCAGTGCATACTTTGTTTCTTGTTACATTTTAAGAGAAATTGATAGAATAAAATATTAACATATTATTAAAATAATCAAAGGTTTTTGCTATTTATTTTGGGTGAATGAATTGTTATATTGCTCGAGTAATAAATAAATGATCTTTAGAATAATCAGTCGTTACTTTAATCGACTAATCGACGAAATAATCGTTACATTAATCGCTAAAAAAAATAATCGTTAGGTGCAGCCCTACATATATGCCACTAATTTTAAAATGTTTGCAGAAACTTGAAGCTAGATACAGACTATTAAATACCCTAAATGACACCAGTCGTCTATATCAGTGTTCCTAGGAATCTCCTTAGCTTTGCAGCAACAAAACAAACATTTGAATGCTTTCTTCAAAGTGAAAAACAAGTTCCAGACATTAGAAAATAAACCCTTTTCCCTCCAGTTCCTGAAACGCTTGAATTTTTTCAGGTAGCAGACCTCTCCAACTCACAGTAACTCACTGAGCCCTGTGGTATGAATAGGCAGCACACACTGGCTGACTGCAAAGATTCTTTTCAAGCACAAAGAAAAGTATGTCAGAGCAGAGCAGAGAGGATCTGCCTTGTATGGCCGAGGGCTTAGCATGTAGCTTAGGGACTGCACTGAGCTAAGAAGTAGGGAATATGTGTGTGGGTATGTGTTGGATTATTGTGTAGTTGTGTGTGCATATCTGAACGTGTGTGTGTGTGTGTTTATGCCTCTGTGAGTGTGTGTGTGTGTGTGTGGCAGGGTTATTGGAGCAGTGATAAAATGTGGGAATGTCAGCTATTGTTTCCAGCTCCTTCCCTAACACAGTACTCTGGGACTGTTGGCTCTGTGCTTGTTTCTAGAGTTAATTTGACCAAGTGGTTGAAAGGACTGGCCTGACATGACTAGTGAGAGAAAGACACCCCCTGTATTACTGACTCAATGATAAATGTTGGCTTTATGTCTGTGACAGAAGTAAATTTGCCTACCAGCCTTACACAGAGAAAAGATTTCATGTATTTTTCATTTTTTTCAATTTCACCCTTTAAACCAGGGAGCATAAGATAACAAACATGTAAATGTGTGAGATAAGATATTCTAAGATATTCCACTGAGTGTTTTGGCACAACTCGGGTACAAGTTTAGTGCTCAGATATGAAACAAACGGCAAATGCAACATTTCATGTTGAATTATCTCATATCTAATACAGTTTCTTGTAATCTTGGGTTCATTCCCACTACAGCTGTCACTATCAACATGCAACATTTTACCAAAGATAATCTGCTTTTGCTTATCTGTGTATGCTTTGTTTTGTTTTTTATAAATAGTATTTTTATATGGATTTTAACATTTTACAAAAAGGTTAAAGAAAGGGCACATTAAAAAAAAAGCAAAAAAAACAAAGCAAATCAATTAATGATATGATAGCAATAATATAAATTGTAAATAATTATTATAATCATCCTCATCACCCATTAATTATACAAAAAAAGTAGTTGAATAAACAAAGGTAAAAACGTATCTGTGTATGCTTGAAATGCTTTTTGACATGTTTGTTTTTGACAGACTATCCACCTCAATACTCTATGTCAATTTTCTCAGCACATCTCAGTGATAAGTCAAACTATTAGTATAACATGTTGCACAACCGAAACAACAGTAGATTTGAGTCTGAGCTATCTCCTTGCTGGTTCTACGTCCCACAATGTCATGCACGTGTTAGAAGGTGTGCTTAAATCAACAACTCAAACAATAAACTTCCTCAATGATCTTTTTTGTGTTAGATACTCCCCTACGGGTATTAACCTATTAACCTAAATCTCAATTAGCCTTTGTTTTTTTTGTTGTTGTTTTTTTTACAGAGGACATTTCGACAGGAAAATGGAAATATTGGAAAAGCACAGGTGTAAATAAAAATAAAAAATAAAAAAAAAATTAATGATGGCTGAATTCCATTTAGCTGCCTCAGTTTCAGGGTCCTGGTGTTGTGCATGCTGGTTCACTGTCACACCGTAATGGCTTACTGAGACACTTGCACAGAACTGAGCCACTGCTAATGGGGCGGCTGTGGCTTGGTGGCAGAACGGTCGCCTGCCAATCGGAAGGTCGGCGGTTCGATCCCCCAGCCATGCGTCGAAGTATCCTTGAGCAAGATACTGAACCCCATAATGCTCCCGAAGCTGCGCCTTCGGTTTCTGAATGTTCCATGTAAGTCGCTTTGGATAAAAGCGTCTGCTAAATGACTAAATGTAAATGTAAATGTAATGTAACCCCTTTGATTTTCCTAATAAGTCAAAATGTCTGCTGTGAAAAAGGCTTGTAGTACCTGAGGAAAAACGTTTAGGCGAGCCTATGTAGCTTTTGCTGACCAGCAGCCACTTTGGCCAAAGTGGGAATTAAAGGTAAATGCTAAAACATGGTGCAACAGTAGCACAAGAAGACCTGAACCATAAAGTCAGAAGAGTGACACAGTTATGTCAGTTACACAGCATGAAATGGATCCAATGTTTCCAGTGTTTTGTTCATAGCTGGAGGTTATACGGCTTCACTGCGAGCACAGGACTTTGCTTGTGCTGTGTGCAGTCCCCAGGGCTAACGTTAAGCTAGCTGTTCATGGTCAGTATAGTTTCCCTGCTTTTCAAACGACCGTTCTCGCTTTCTCTTCCTAAGTGTGTTAGATACTTAAGATGTGGGGGCTTTGGAGTTGTTTTAAAGGCACATTTTGACGGAGCTGGTTACCCAGAACCAGAATTATTTTAGAAGAAAAAATATACTGCTTCTCTGGGGTCGCAATGTTCTCTCTGTGTTTTGCGTGGGCTTCCTCTGGATTTTCTGGCTTCTTCCCTCAGTCCAAAGACATGCAGGTCAGGTGAACTGAACACTCAGTATTAATTGTATGGACTGATACATCAGCTGAACAGGATAAGCAGTTCAGAAAATAGATGGAATATATATAAGTCACAAAAACTTTCAGTAATCCATTACGTATTTTAATTCAACACCAACAATCACTTTGGCTGAGCACTAGCCATTTTTCAAATAGTTGGAATGAAACTCCTCATTCTTGTTTTTTTTCTGAAATAGTCATTACCCACATGGCCATAACTCTTCCTATTTGTCAAAGTGTGAATATCGATGGCCATAAAGTTATTCATGCCTGCATGGCGCATCATTTTTATTTGAGAAAGAAATGAAATCCTATTCCCTCAGACTCCCAGGAGAGAAATAATATGTCATGCCTCCCTCCCATCCATTTCACCATATCAGCTGAATACATTTGTAAGAGAGACTGGAATGGCTGTATGTGATGCAGTTGAAGAGGTCAGTTAAACTCATTGCGAGTAATATTGTCCTTTCCTAGTACAAAGTGCACTTTTTAATTTGTTCCGTTAGAAGCGTAGCCATCTTTTGTGCTTGAATTCTCAGGATTTCTGGATTAAAATATAGAAACATTTCACAGGGGAAAGCTATACTGTGAGATCTTGTGTAAAATTTTCAGGCATCACCTTTTTACAGTCCATGTCTTGGGCGTTTAAGCTATTCTTTAATGATTTCATTGCCTTCATCTGGATTTCCCCTGCTAACTCATACTGTCATACTAGGACCAACCTGTCCTCACTTAACAGTATGGATGTGAAAAGAAACCATTTCCCAAAAATTCTCTTTATTTTCCCCAATCTCCGCCTTTCAAGCACAGTAAATTAATACCTATTAAATTCTTTGATGTCACTTAGCAGCTCTTTAAGTCAGCTGAACCACCCCGTCTCCTCACTGCCAGGAGGTACCAGATCACACCATACTTGACAAATTCTGTTAATGAACAGACCATTCAAACACTGCCAAAGTCTTTCATCCCACAGTCATTGTAAGCCAGCAGCCTGAATCCCGTTCCCGTGGGAAAGAAGAACCAGAAGATGCAGTTCCTTCCCAAACACTCAGCAGCTCTTTTAGGATAAAGCTGTGTTATTCCTCCCATTAAGTTTACTTTGTGGTAGGCTGCCATTCTAAGGTCACCTTAACACAAGACAACTTTGTAAGTGAATGGATGAAGCTGAATACATTTTTAAGGGAAGCTACTTGATCTTCATTTACCCATTTTTCGGCCTCTTGGGGGCAGCGTAAATGACCTGTAAACACAACAGTACCATATTATCACCTTTTAAGTTAGGGTAACTTGTTAGAAAACAGTTGCCTATTTACACACCCTTCATTTGAAGTTGTGTCCCTTTCGTGGAATAGTTAGTCCAATATTCACTCTACTTTTAGCTCTGTTCGATTTTTTCAGCTACTTGCTAACTTTGTGTGCCATTTGGTGCTGGGCAGGAAGCGTATAGTGGGTTTATCAGAGCTGTTTCACTGAAACAGCTGCCTGTTACATCTGGAAATGAGGCCGATAAAAGCGGTGAGACAGAACCAAAACAATAAACAGTAAAAGTTCTGGGCCATAAAACCAAAACAATGAACTGAAACAAGCTCAGAGAGCTGAGGGGAACTACAAAGTCGGGTGATCATTTTTTGTGGGTTTGTCTCTATGAGCGACCCCTTTCACACGACACACGGTTATGTGAGCCACTGATAATATAAAAATATGGATTATCGCAGCTTTACTGATCTTAACAAAAAGTCTGAATGCTTTTGTGAACAGCGCAATTTGTCAATATGTCTAATTGTCACTTTGACAGTTTCTGGTCAGTGTGTGTGTGTGTGTGTGTGTACATGTAACAATTTATGAAACAGACTATAGTGGAAAACACACCGCCGCAGCGGCGAGGCATATGACGCGCCTAGCAACAGCAAGCGCCGCGCTGCAGCACGTCAACAACTGTCTCTCCTCATCCATTGCTCTACACCATAGACCGTATACACTATGTACATATTATATATAGTCAATGATCTACACACACAAGACAGCGGCAGCAAGAGGTGAGGACAGGAGGTCGAGCTGCCATGGGAGCATGGATTGAAAAGGGCGCTAGTGGAGGTTATTTATTTATAATTTTTGCCTTGTGTATTCAGGCACGAGCAAAATAGTGAAAAGCATGCAGCAAACTAGTAAATGACGTCTGTAGTTGGGCCAGCATTGTATTGAAGTACAAAACGGCTTTTCTCTTTTTTTTCAAGGGCGGAGGCGCTGGAAATAGGACATTGGCATGAGGGGTCGCGCCCAGCCGCCGATGTGGGGGTTATACATAGAAAACAGCAGGGCAGCTGTTTTGATGCGTGCCGTTCGGCGGTGGTGTTTTTTGGCCTTAACTGTGCTAACAAAAGAGCATCCATCATGCTTTGGTTTTTATGTAATGATTGAGTAAAATGTGAATGTATTAATGTCTCTCCAGCACACAGCCATGCTGTCCAGGTGTGTGAAATAGTGGCTGTCTGCGAGACCAAAGACGATGACCAAGACAGCGCGGAGACCAGGAGGAGTCAGAAAAAAGCAAAGCAGGACTCCCAGCTGTATCCCCATGCATTCACAGGTATAAAAGCTACATTGATATACATCCTTAAAGGGACATTCCACTCATTTTTTTCATGTCAAAGTCAATTTACTTGTCACTAGCAGTGCTACTCAGCCTCTGACAACAGTTGTATAATTTTCTCTGGCTGTGAATGAGCTTTGTCAAGTCTGAGAAAATGACAAGCTGCATTATGGGAAGTGTAGGAACCAGTGTTTTTGGGGCTTGACCCATGTAAAGGACTAAAAGACAGGATACCTCAGCTTTTACTGCATTGATTTTTATCATTTTAATCTGTCTCTCACATCCTCCATCTCCATGGAAGTCCAATACTTAATCGTTAAAGTGCTCCTTTAAGGAATAGATGCAGCGTGCCAGCGTCTTTTCTTTCCAACAACAATGCCTGAAGCCGGTTTTCATCACTGTCACTTTTATTTTACTGCAGTAGGTTAACGCCACATCACAGTTACATTTTGGGTAAGTGTGCCAAGAGCCTGTGTTCAGCTCCACCAGTCACAAGTGATCTGACACTGGAAATAAGCCCATAGACAGCTCCACAGTCTGAAAGTAATGCATTAACAAGAGAGCCCCTCACAGCTTAGCTGACTGGGTCTAAGATGGCAGCATGCCAGTGACTTATGGACTAATGCTTAATTTTAAGCCATTAGATTATATCCAAACAAGATCGGATTTACATTATTTATCACAGAAAATGTTAAAAATTACCTCACTAATGTGAGCTTTTACTGGCATTAGAGTGTGTCGAGCCTGACTCGACTGCATTCTCACGATCTGTGGAAACTTTGCTTCAAAGACACGTTCCATCACTTACATCCTGATTATGTAACTTACTAAAGGATGATTTTACACCCACTCTGAACGTCTCTCTGTCTACCCCACTGTAAGTACGAGGTACTGTAAGCGATTTGGACTGAAGAACTTGCCTGAAAAGTTAACTTTTCTATCTGATGAAAAGAATGCTTAGTGTGATAATTTGACTTTGAAATGCTTACTGAGTGAATCTGCTGTCAAAGTGCTTAGCGAGTGAATTTCTGGTCCTTAATGTAAATATTTCAGTAATGTTCCCTAGCAGAATATTATGTGACTCCATCTCTACATTTTGTCTGACTATCAGCAGGGCCCTGCTTTACTTAACTGACTTCTTCATTTCTCACATGCCCTCATTTCTTACTCCTTCACATATCTGATTGACTTGGCTGGTAAGGATAAAGCCAGGGTTCATTCTCAGGCCAAATCTGCACCGTAGCAAAGCCAGGTAGCAATGAATGTGCTCGGTGAAAAGTGAATAAATGGACAAAGTATGATGCCTCTCTGCTGATGTAAAAAGACCTGCCCTAGATCCTGTAGGTTACAAACTATGATGGGTGTTTCACAGCGATTCTTATCTGGAAAGGTAAGGCTTTATTTAGCACATTTGCTGTTATCTCCCTAAATCAGATCAGGAATTATCTTGTTTTGATGATACCACCTTTCTTCTGTTGATACTCTTTTTCCATTCTCGGTCTAAGAACTATGAGGTGTTGGTTGGTTAGAGTGTAACAGTAAGGTTGAAGGTTCAATCCCTGCAGACATTATCTAAAAATGTCTTTGCGGAATGGTAAATGTAAGTCATTACCACTGAGAACACCTATGACAAATCGTAGTATGGCAAGGCATGTTCTCTTTTTGTCTTTTTCTCACACCCTGTTCCTTCCTTCTGTTTTGTTTCTCTCCAGTTTCCTACGTTAGAAGGACAAGGCAGCGCCAGTGGCGGTGTAGTGACGTCACCTTCCACTCTGCCAGTCAGGGACTCTGCGAGCAGTGGATCGAAGTTATCAATGAGCAACTGTCATTACTCAGTACGTTCTGTTTAGTGATGTTCTATAACAGATGTGGTGATGCACTTTGGACTTAATCAGCGATTATCATCATAAGAATCAGTTTATTGACTAGGTGCTGTAGAAGTGACACACACCAGGAATCTGGCTTAGTGAGTGCTAGGACAAATACATTTAAAATTGTACAAACAGTAATGAAGTTGCACTACACAGAGCCAAAGGGCAAATGTAACTGTAGGAAAAGTGCATTCAGTAGCACATTGGTTACATGAAAGTAGCCGTCTTGATAAAGCTAATAGTGAGAATTACATTATACACTTCCATTGTGAAAGTTTGGGAATTATTGGTCCATGCCAAACATTTAGACGTTTATTTAAATGGAGAGGATGGTTTACAAATAGCTATTTGTAGTTTGGACTGGTAGATGTTGTACAGTACAGTATGTTCTGCATGGAGGGAATAGGTGTTCTGTGAGGATCAAGCCTTTTATTTCTCAAGGAATTTTAATAGCTGACAGCAATGTGCATGTGGGATATACAATACAATCCTTTTTCGGAGTAGTTTATGGACTACTTCATTGGGACACCACCATACAGTATGAAACAGAAGTTACTGTTGCGCTCAAGGAAGACCTCAACTTCTTTCCTCACTCATATCTACATGACACTGCCTCCAGTCACACACTGACATTCTTTAAAAGGGTACTTCTATTGTGGGCTAAATCAATAATGTTTGAGGCAAACTAAAAGGCAAACGATAGAAAATCTTAAGTGAGCGTTTCACAGATTAATATCACAAAGACCAAGAAAACAAAGATCCAGGAATTGTTCCACGGTGGATATTCAGTTCATACGTCAGACCGAACGGTTGAGATGGCCATTCACATTAAAAGTGGATATTCAACAATCTGCATTTATTTTCCTACATTCAAGTGAAATAAAAGAGTACAAATAACTTTTTCAGCAAGATATTAACAGCTCTATAAAACGGTTAAGAAAAGCTTTAAAGGATTCAGCTATATTACTGTCATATTGTCATTTATAAAGGAAAATGTATTAAAATCCACCTGCTGGTTAGTATAATTAAACCATACTGACATCACAGTAAGTTTGGTCAAAGTTCCAAAATGTAGTGGAGTAGAAGAATTACTCAAGTAAAGTACAAGTACCTCAAAATTGTACAATACTTGAGTAAATGTACTCACTTACTTTCCACCACTGTCGCCCTCCTTCCATGTTAAATGTATAGTTTAATCATCTAAGCCAGACCTTTTCGTAACTGAGCTCTTCTTCTCCTTAACCAGACTGTAAAGAAAGTGTGCGTTATTGTCCATAAAAAAAACATTTAATTCTCTTCAGTAGTATAAGTGCCCTCAGGAGAGCCCAGTGGCAAACCTACAAAACAAGAGGTTTGCCCTCCTGCATTTCTCTTCTAGACAGTACCTCACAGGCACAGACATAAAGAATGGAGCGAGCAACAACAGTGTGATGAAACCCATAAATGGAGGTATTACTAACATTAAAAGAGTGTTGTGTCCAAGCCAGCCAAACATATTTTTAATTGACACAATTAAGCATGAAGAGGATGACTGTATTATTGCTCGAGTCCAGCTTACTGTCCTGATGTGCCCTAAGGAATCTGCATATCTGCCTTCGACATATTAACATGCTTTTTAAACATCCACATAACAGCACATCATCCATCAAAATGTTTACATCTTCCGTTTGGAAAAAAATACATCAACCTGGAGATGTAAGGAGTTTAATTAGTTTTCCAATGATGTATTAATATATGACATGACCATAAAACGTTTATTATAACACTATCAGTCACAACATATTGAGCTCTATATTTTGACGTAGTTGAGTGCAAAATAAAATGTTTTACACTTAGAATAGGACTGCAAAATGATTACATGATTGAGTTCTACAGGATTTAGTGTGTATCCCGCATGTGGAGATTAGAGTGTAAGATGGGTTTAACCCATTTGAAATGGTCTACTTGGCCCCAGTTTGCCTGGCAGGATGAATCAATTCAAGAAAATTAACTACATTCATTGTGAAGTTGAAGCCTCAGTGTGTTCAATAGTGGTAGTCTCCTCCATAGCACACCTTTACATCACCCATTGACAATCCATTTATGTAATCTAATGGAACTTTTGTCTTATTGCCAAACAATATTGCACCCTATATTTCTCTGTGCTCATTTAACACTTGATCCCAATCCATTCATTTTCAATTTGAGCAGCTGCTGTATCTCAGTTTGTTGTCCTAAACTCAATCTTCCACAACAGCCATAAACAAGCCATTTAGTGTTCTCCATCGCAGCACTTTGTTGGTTTATCACCGAATGATGCAGCACCTCTGAATTGCTTCACGCTCCTCCCATAGTCAGTAGACACACCATTTATTTCTTGCGCAGGGTGCTTTGGGTGCCAGTCAGTTTGACTGAGCATTTTGAGAAAGGTCTCTGGTTAATGAAACCTTCATCAAGCTGCTGTCAGTTACACATTTATAAAAAAGGTAAACACTGAGCCTTTTTAATGACTATCTCATACCCCTTCCTCACTTTACAGCCAACCGACCAAAGAGCCTTCTGGTGTACATCAATCCCTATGGGGGAAAGCGGCGCGGGAAGCGTATTTATGAGCAGAAGGTGGCTCCACTGTTTCGCCGCGCCTGCATCTCGGCCGACGTGATTGGTGGGTCCCTATCAGTAGCGCTTTTTAACATTTAAATAAAAAATGAGGCTCGATGGCCACCATATAGATCTCCACTGCCACTGTGGGACCGAAGAGGCTTGCAAGGATATGATTTGGCTTATAGTGCCATTAATCATGCCAACACCTTAATGGAAGCTGTGATAGTTGATAAGCTTGGGTATCCAAACACATCTATTTTTCAATAAGTGTTTGCTACAGCTACACATAGTCTGGGGTATTGATGGTCCATCAGGGTGAATACTATTCACTCTGGGCTTCCTACAGTTGCTACGAATTGCAGGATTGTATTTGTGTTGATATTATTATATGCCTGGTAAACCGATTTACTGTTGAAATTTTGTTTTTGTGGGCCCAGGGCTCATTTAGCAGGCTAACATACAATAGCTGGTCGTTTTGCACCACTGTGCCTTTGCTTTTTCTGAACATTCATCTGTACGACAGGTTCTAGTGAATGTTTCAGAAGTGCAGTACTTTTCCTTCTTGTCTTGTATTTCAAAATGCCAGTAATAGCAAGATTGTTCTGCTAGTCAAGCCACAAAAAGTCTAGTTATTTTGTCTGTGCCTTCCCTTTCATTGAACTTGTGCTAACACTTGCCATTTGATTTGTTTCCATAGTTACAGAGCGGGCCAATCATGCCAGAGACCACTTGAAAACGGAGGCCAATCTATATAAATATGACGGGTGAGTACTCAAGCTAGGTAGCTGCTGCTTTCAGGCTTTCACTACTGGTTCTTCACTGTGACATGGAGGTGACTCTTGTCTGTTCATATTGTAATAAAGCCATTGAGGGACTCGGCCATGAGCTGTGTGTTAATTATCGCATATTAGAAGTTTTGTTATGAGGCCCTATTATGCTGTAATCTGTGTTGTAATCACTGAGAGAAGGTCCTGTGTGTTTCTCACACAACGGCTGTCATTCTGATGACCTCAGACGTTGGCCTGCCTTTCCTTGTACGGAGTTGGAATTCTGTAACCTGGTGTGATTTTTGTAAACATGCTTGTAGAGTAGCAAACAAATACGGTTTTATCTTTTCTCTTGTGTTAGGACTTTTTTTCTTCAACCTCATATTCCAAATAAACCCACATCACAAATAATAATAGCAACAATAGTACAAAGGGCTTCACAAAAGACATAAAACCAAGATATGCATAGTGCAATGAAATGTAAGTAATTAAGATTGAAATTAAGAGCAATTTAACAGATGAAATGAAAAGAACAAATGCAGTAAGAGACTCTGTGAGGCTGTACTTAGGCACAACAGTGATTTGAGCTAAATGCTAATGTCAGCATGCTTAAATGCTCAAAATGAAAATGCTAACATGATGATGTTAAGCAGGTATTATGTTTACTATGTTCACCATGTTAGTTTAGCTTATTAGCATGCTAACACTCGGCAATTAGCACTTAACACAAAGTACAAAGTACACAAAGTAATTTATTCTGAGGGGAACACGAATGTGTGTACTAAATTTCATGGTAATCCATCCAATAGTTGTTGAGACATTTCAAGCAAAACCACAAATGTCAACCTCATTGTGCCGCTGGAGGAAAAGCGAGGGGATCACCAAAGTCATCTGGGAACCATGAATGTCTGCACAAGATATTGTTACAGTCCATTTAGTAGAAGTTAAGATATTGAACAGGATAAGTGAAAACTGTCCTGCTGGAGGTGCTAGAGAAAAAGTCAGTGGGTCACTGTAGTCATTAGGATTTATCTATACAAAATTTCATGCCAGACGAAAATTACAGTAAGCTTGTAATCACATGAGACACAGATTTCTGCAGTGAGGCTTCATGTTTAAAAGACAAGGACCCAAAGTGTGAGCACATGTGACTAACTGAACAATCTGAAGCTATAATAATAACCTCTTAGCTGAAGGAAGATAGCTAGTTTTTAACTTCTGTAAGACTGACCTGTAGTGTGCTCAGGTGCATGATATAATTGGAATTGAAGGAGAAGTAAGGCCATCGGTATCAATAACATGAAAGGTTTTTCCTGCTGAGTGCCCCGCTGTTTCCACCTTCTATTCATCACATATTCAGTCCAACAGAGCAGGGTTAGAGTCCATTATGTTTTTATACAGCAGTTCATATAATTTATAGGTCCATTTCTGTAAAGTTTTGACATAGACTGTAATGCTGGGTGGCACAGCGTGATATTCTTATGTATTGAAGGGTTTCACAGTTACACCTGCTGCCAACGGGTATTATTTTCAAGGTTTTCTGGCTATGTAGTCGTTTTCTCATAAATCTGTGTTTTATTGCAAACACATGTACATGTAATTGATGTGGCATCCACCCTGTATGACCTGAAACTATCCTCAACAATGTTCAGATGTATCACAGAACTCCTGTCAAACTCATGTGTAAATTGTTGCTATCAATTGTCTGTCCAGGGTGGTGTGTGTGGGTGGAGATGGGATGTTCAGCGAGATTCTGCACGGGTTGGTTGCCAGGACCCAAGCAGACAACGGCGTGGACCAGAACCTCCCAGATGCTGAGTTGGTGCCGTGTTCCCTGCACATAGGGATCATTCCTGCAGGTGAGCTTTGGCCACTATATCACATTAAAAAAAAAACGTATCCACGGTTTGGGAGGGGTTTTGGTGATAATGATCTATGAATGTCAAATTTAAGGAATTTAACTTTGGGGTTACTCTAGTTTTTTTTCAAGCTTTATAGGAATAGTTCTTTTTGGGAAATACACATATTTGCTTTTTTGCCAAGAGTTAAATGAGAAGAGCGATACCACATAAATATTCCAAATTACAAGCATAGAAATATGAAGTATGAATGAAAAAGAACATACAGTATAAGATTGATCCCACTCCCATGTCTGTCCAATTAAACATGAAGCTACAGACATCAGCCGGTTGCCTGTTCAGCACTTTGGTCAACTGTGGTGGTTTTAAATGTGCTATACATAAATAAATATGACATTGACATAAAGACTGGAAAAACGGGGAAACAACAAACAACAAAATCTGCCTACCAGCACCTCTACCATTTACTAATTAAAATGTGATATGTCTGTTTAATCTGTACAAAAACCAAAGTGTACAAACGGCACGCGATTTTATTTCTCAGCTGGGAGCAGTAACTACCAGGCTGCTGGCTGTAGCATTATATTTAACCGACAAATGGGAGAGTGGTATTGATCTTCTCCTCTAACTCTCGGCAAGAAAGCAAATTAGTGTATTTCCCAAAATTGTAAACTTTGAAGCTTTTCATGAAATTAATGTAACGCCAATGTTAAATTACATTTTAGTAAATGCACAATAATGAAAAAATGCACACCTGTTTACACGAGAACTTTAGCAACTCAGTCAAACTTTTTAAGTCTGTGCTCCTGTGGTTGCAAATACCTGAATGTCAATTAATCTAAGTCACACATGGTTGAGACAAAGGAAAGAAACTGTACTGGAAAGTAAAATTCCTCCCTTAAATTGTTTTCCTTATTTTTCTTTTTGGTTGATTGGTTGTTTTTGGTGGACAAACTACATAAACTTAAGAAGACTTCACAGCATGTGATGCAACGTCTCTAAAATCAAAGATCAAGGGCTTCTTTTACAGCTCACCGTTTTGCCTGAACATTCAGTCACACAATAAAAAAATAATAAGATACCGCCTCTCTCCACCAGCAGCCTAGAACAGTAGAACAAAATGTAATGCTGGTATGACATGTGAAGAAACAGATCTCTCATATCTGTCTGAGAAATGTAGCAAATCACTTGTTACTCATAAAGTAAATAACACATTATCAAATAAGGCTTGTAGTCACAAATCGAAGGTATACGGTGTCAGAGGGATTGAGTAAATATACTTTAATATGTAGTGTTGGTGTTTTGTCAAGATAAGTGTTGCATGGTGGTCACTAGTGCATAAAAATCCCACTTGACAGGACTGTTATTGATTTCAATTGTGAAGAAATTCAGCCCTGCTGTTCCGGGGTTGCTGAGTTGCATAAGAGAATCTCTATGGCAACAGGGCAGGGGGTCCCAATAGGGGCTTGTGGAGGGTCAGTCATTCCAAGTGCCACAAATGAAAACATGCTGTGTGACATTTTGAAATCACTGTAATTTTCATGAGGATAGATATACAGTGCATGAAGATCAATATGAGGCTATCTGGTGCATAGCTTGATGGATATTATTTTTAGGCCAATAACCACCATGATTTAGATATGTTTACTCACATGTTTCGCCTTCTTACAATCACAGATGCATTCAGATGTTAGTTGTGTGATGTTTAATCTTTTCATACAACTGTATAAAAGGTCTAACTTCTTGTCACTGCTCAGATACTTCATGCTGTCAGTGAAAACCACAAGGACAAAGAAAGCTCTCCAGTAGATATACAATAATTGCTCCAACTATGTTTTTAAATGTCATTGGTACACCATACATAATGCAAGGACTTTAATTGTTGATTTTAGAATTAAAAGTGCTTTGGTTTGCTTACATATCAATGACAAAGGCCAACCTCTCCTCAGTGCTTTTAAACTCAAGGCATGTTTTTTTGACATCCCTTCAAGAACAATTGATCAAAGCCTGCAGTCTTATTCCTCTGTCCCACAAATGCACTGTTTACTCCAGTATGAGGAACATTTGCGAAAAACTACAGTGCCCAGCTGTGTTAGGAAGTTATTTAGCTTCTTTTTGTTTTGTTTTTTTAAATTAAGGTATATATTTGTAACCAGTTTTTAAAAATGTGTGTCTTCAGTAGGAATGAATGGCTAGGGGCTGAGAGCCACAGACAGGGTAGAGAATTCTGAAAGCACTGAGGCACTGACCATAAACCACAACGTCCCCAATTTAAGTCCAGGCCGGAGACCTTTGTTGTGTGTCCCCATCTCTGTCTCTCTCGCTCCTCCTTTTCTGTCACTTTTCTACTGTTGACTCTCTTAAGAATGCATAACATGCCCCAGAATTACTTAAGAAAAAAAGATGACCCCTTTTGTCAGTCATTCATCTCCCTTGATTGTGAAACTTTATTTTTAAAAAGTGCCAGTAATGTCTCAAATGATGGTGATGGTGCCTAACATCTGGGCACTTTGCTTAAGGGGAACAATAGCAGGCATTGAGCTTTTGCTACAAAAGCCATGGTCTGCTATGTGGCCATAAACTTTGATGCTGTGATAGAGTGTATCTTTGCCACCTGGGTGTGATTTATGATCTCATCAATATAATGATCAATATCGCTGTCAAAGTTATGGTAAAGTCTTAGTAAGGTATCAAAGTCCCCTATGCCAATGTTCAGATTAAGAGTCATGAAGTAATTTATAGCCTTGTCACCCCAGCTGTCATACACACAAATGTTCCTTCTGTCAGAGGTTTTCTCACGACATGCTCCTGTTATACTGGTTTTAGCTGTTATGGTTTGAAAAGGAATGTCAGTTAACCCGGAGACACTGATTATTTTGATGAAAAAAAACAAGAAGTACATGTTGTTCAAAGGTCCACTTGTCTGGTTCAAAAGGGTTCACTCTTGTCGTTATAAGATACTGTTGTAAGTGCAGCTATAAATACATTCATGTACTGAGGATTCAAACAGTAAAAATATCCTTTTCGGGTCAGCGCAAAAAAGCATCTAGACTCCATTGTTGTCCCTGAGATAAAGATGATTACACTGCCACGATGATCTTACTGGAGAGACAGTTTTTTGGGGGAAATGCAGATAAAAACTGGAGCTTGTCCGCTGAGGATATGCCTTGTGACAGTTTATGCTCTCTCCGCTGAATATGCCAACAGGCTACTGCGGTTGAGTAACTTAAGGGGGATAAAACATTGAACATCTGAGGACTGAACATCATTGAACATCTGTGTGCGCCACTTAAATCCATTCAACGTCAGTTAGCTTTTACTGAGTAGCTTTAGACGAGTGAAATAGCATATGTCACTGTTTTTACGCTCAGCAAAATAGCAGGTAGTGCAGCGCTGTCAAGAGCAATAGGAAAGGGTTCGGATGTGATTATGAAGCTCGGAGGAGGAGAAGCAAAGGCCAGATAAGTGGTGTTCATAGAAAGTGCAGGAGCAAGTCAGAGGAAGCGAGGAAAGGGAGCTCATCTTCATACTCATCTGTGTCCACCGCTGAATGACAGGCCTGATCTCGCTCTGTCACGCTTCTGCGAGCCAACTTAAAACATCACTAGTTAGATTTCCCTCTCTTCTCTCCTCTCTCCCTCACCCGCTCTGTCTTTTATCTGTGACAGTAGGTCCATTTCACCACTTGAAGGTGATCAAAGTAGGGCAGATAGGTCTGAAATTACGTCATGTGGCGCAGGCAGAGAGACAGAGCCATATTGCCACTCAAGTTGAAAGATTTAATATCAAACTCAACATTTCTCTCAAGGCAGGGGATACCTCTCATCCTTCATTTGTTGGATGAGAGGTTGGAAGAGAGCTGATGATAGCCCAGGGCCTGGAGCTATCCGATTAGTTAACTTTATGACTGAAAAGCCTCCTTACTTAATGCTTAATAAAATCATTGAGCTGAATTCTTCTTACTTGGTTGCAGCTTTGAAAGACATGTAACTTTACCAAGGACCAAATCTTTTATGACGGATTTCCACCATGAATAAGAGATTTACACATTTGATTTTCATCTTTGTGGCTTATCCTGCCAATAGAGTAAACACGCCTGTTCAGTCTGTTCTGATTACTGTAGATAGCAACTCATAAATCTTTGATGACACATTGCCCATTGTACTTATGATACAAATATATTATGACACTATCTGTCGACTAACTAGAACTAAACAATAAAAATCATACTAATATCAATGTGATATTGTATCAGAATATCTGTACAAATTTCACTGGTTGGTCTAACCAAACTCCACTCTATAATTTGTAGATTTATAAAGTCAATAATTTCAGACATGAGATTAAATCAAGTATCTGATTCACTTCCTGTCTGCAGCTATGAAGTAAGCAACTGTATTCTAAAAACAGGCATGATGGTTGACCCGTCCTTGCAACAACAAACTGGGTTGGGTCAATCGGCCAGACCAGCACTGAGGCATAAAAATAAAACAAAAATATGACATAGTTGAACAATCTCAGCAACGAAATGTCTTAGCAACTATTGACCTATAATTGACATTAATAGGTCACGTTTTAAATTTGTCCATTTCTTTGGTTTATCACCAGACTAATGACATTCCCATCAGCCTCAGCTGTACTTTGTGTTTAGTGCTAATAAGCAAACGATAGCATGAACACTTTATACCTACTAAACATCAGCATGTTGTCATTGTGGGCCTGTTAGCATGCTGATATTAGCATTTAGCCCAAAGCACTACTCTGCCCAAGTACTGCCTCACAGAGCTGCTAGGCTGTAGACTCTTAGTCTTGTTTGTGTATGCATCCCAGTATGTCAGCAGGTACTGGTGAGTGTTTTCCAGGAAGTGTTAAACTATGTGCATACCAGTTATGTGATCTTTCAGGTTTTTCTGGCGGCACAAAACTGACACAATCCAGATAAAAACTGGTGTGTATGTGTATTCATTCTGAGTGTCCCTGAGTCATATTTGGGCTGCAGGATGTCTACCACACTTACTAATTGATTACCACCACAGAGGGATGGCAAAGTTCGAAACTGTCTACACATACCAAATTTGTACACATACGACTAAAAAAAGTTTTTGCTACAAAAACGTACAATGGCTGTTCACCGACCTGTGTGTCTCTTATCCAACAGGGTCCACTGATTGTATCTGCTTTGCCACAGTGGGAACCAACGATCCAATTACTTCTGCTTTACACATCATTGTGGGTGAGTAGTAATTGAAATACTCGTGAACTTAGAGCACATTTCAGGGTGTCATCAGTGTTTTTTAAATGATTATTACAGCAACTGATTTGAGGTTCATGTTCATGTCTATGTTGTGGTTACAAAGCAGGGAGTGGCTTTTTACACCTCTTCTGGGTGTGTCTAAACAGGTGATTCCCAACCGATGGATGTGTGTTCAGTTCACCACCACGACATCTTTCTCAGATACTCAGTCTCGTTGCTTGGCTACGGTTTCTATGGTGATGTACTGAAAGACAGCGAGAGGAAGAGATGGCTGGGTCCTGCTAGATATGACCTGTCAGGTATGGCCATCATTTTCTAAACCTGATTGACTCTTCAGACTAAGCCTACCAACACACTTGAGCCTCTTTTGTTTTTTAACCCTTAGCTCACTGACCTCAAACCGGCTTATTTTAATGTGAGGTAACCTGGAGTTTATCCCTGAGCTCACCGGGTCCTGCTCGCCGGTCCAGACTTAGGAGGATTACAGATATGAATCTAACACACAGACTCAGGCTTGTGGATTTAGTGCAAGCTCTTGTGTAGCTCAGTAGTGGGACTCACTAACACCTGCAAGATTTCTTTACACACTGGTGCTACACATAAATACTAAACTACTGGGCTAAATTAAACAAGGGCCAACGGCACAGATGAGGAATAATTAACCAAAAACCTGGGGCCTCATTTATTAAAGCATGTGTAGAACAAGTACATGTACATAAAAACTGCCTGTACGAACAAGAAACCTTTACCTAATGATCAATTATAAATCTCACCTATTCTAAATCCATCTGCATGTGCTTGTACAGGCTTGTATCTATCTATCTATCACTAGAGGAATAGGGGAATCGCCAATGTCAGTACAACTCATCCTCCAGGTACCATGAATGTCTGAAGAATATTTGATGGAAGTCCATTCAGTGGTTGTTGAGCTTTTTCAGTCTGGACCAAAGGGGTGGATTGTCCGACAGACCGACATTGCCATCCCTAGAGCCATGCTGCTAGCATGGCTAATAAAATACATGACAGACAATGAAGTTAAGATACTGTTGCTCACTGGGAGTAGTGTGCAGGAAAGGTTATTTTATTTTAGGTTGTGTTCTACAATGTAGCCGCTATTTTCACACTTGTTAAATTAGTTTTAAAACAACTGGTTATTACGAGCAAATGAGGTTAGACCACAACTGATGCTGTGCGGAATTGGTCAGGTCTATGCAAACTTTCTGGCTTGGTTAAAATATTGCTCTGCCCGCTGGTACTTCTAGATTGTAGCGGGTTTTAAATGAAGTCACGTCTGACAAATAATAATTAAAAACAAAAATAGCTCAGTCAAACCGTACAAAACAATAAGCAAATAGCATTTAGAAAGGAAATAAAGTCACCAAAAACCAGCACTGCAAAAACAAACTCAATTCAGTTTTCATAAGGTGTATTTTCATAAAGCAAACAAAGCAGCCGAATTAAAGTTTAAAATTTGTCTCTGTTAGCAATTCTTTGGGTGAGAACCCTCCCTTGTCCCAAATACTCAATGAAATTCAGCTAAACCAAACAGAAATGAAATGAGCATGGTTTAGGCACAGAACTGGGTACGCATCATTGATAAATGAGGCTCCTGGGCTGAATCCAGGACTGCCAAACCCAACACGGCTTTTAAATACAACCGTGTGTTATCTGTACTATAGCGTTATCTCTAAACTTTGCTTACATTATTTTTACCTTCTCAAACCTACGGCAGCCGTTAAAACAAATAGCGGTCCAATTATTTATGTGTCACTTTAATCATTTTACTCTTAATTGTCTCGTCAGGTACGATTATAGTTACAGTAAACACAACAAATAAAACACATTGGCATGCATTCTGTGGCCCACACTGTGTTTTTTTTTTCCAGGGGTAAAAACCTTTCTGAGTCACAACTACTATGAAGGCACCATCTCTTTCCTCCCCGCTGAGAACAACATGGGGACCCCCAGGGACAAGCTGCAGTGTCGATCCGGGTAAATAAAGCATCACAGATCCATTTCTACACCTTTCCACATTGTGCTAACTTATCTGATGCAGTTCAATAGTAGCAGTGCACCTGCCAGAGCTTAAATGGGGTAGTTTACGTTGTCAGGAAGCCTATCTGATATATTGTGGACTGAGAGGCTATTCAGTCTTTTCCAAAAAGCGCTTAACTTCTGAGTGCTTTGGTTTTTGAGATGCTGGGCGCAGACATTGTTTGCATTTGTTATGGGGTCTGAAAGGAGCTGAAAACCATCAATCTGTTAAACTTATTTTACCATATAAAGTGGCTGTAGACTTCTTTTGAGCATTGACCAAATTAAAAACTTCAAATATTCAATAGCTAAACACAGTACAAGTCATTTTAAGATGGACTGCATTTATTCCCACCCAATGAATCATTTAAGCTTGTTAAAACCATGAATTCCACAGCAACACTGATAGTTTGATGATTGTAAAACAAGGTTCCACTGATATTTCAGGTGCTCCGTCTGTCAGCACAGGACCTCATCAAATGACAAGCAGTGGGAGATGTCAGAGGAGAAGGAGAAGTCTGATAAAGGTGGTACGAGTTTGGGGTTATTACTCGAAATTTGTCAAATGAATCTCATTTCTTTGCCTTGTTATCTACTTGTCTATCTGTTTTGAAGTCATTTCTAGACTTCTCAGATGTGCGTGAATAAGTATTTCTAAAGGGTGTCGTTTGAGAGGAAAGACAAAAAAACAAAGGGAGATGAGACAATCCCACGCTGGCTCTCTGTTCCCTTGATGTCAGACACACACACACACACACACACGCTCACAAATCAGGGGAGATTTACATTCTGCAGCACCTGAGTGTAAATAACATCATCTTCTCCTTCTCAAATTTCGCTTTATCTCCATTTTCTGTTGGGCTTGTTTTTCTCCCGCAGCATGGCAAAAATCTTGATGAGATTCCTGATGAGTTATTGACGAGAAAATATAAACAGATTTTAGTGACACTGCCCAGCCCCGCGTCATGCCCCGCCGGAGCCTCTTTTGCCTATCGATTTCCAAATCTCCAGCATCCACCCCTGCGCCTGCTTGACAAGATTACATGTCCCCCAACGAGGCTGCTGTCTGTCCACTCAGCCTCGACTGGGACAGCGTCGCCTCCCTTTCCCTCGTCTGTCCCTCTGACTGTGGCACACACACTTCATCATCTCCAGTCCTCTCGACCCACAGACACATTAGCACAAACCTCTGGAGGCAGATGAAAAACTGACTCCTGTGTGTGCGCGCTGGTGCGTGTTTGTGTGTGTACTCTGGGCTGCAGATGAGCAGTGTTTCCTCTCTAATTAGTGTCGTGATATTAAATTCAAGATCTTCTGTCTCGGCTACCTTGGAATGTGGCTTCCTATGGAGCGTGTGTGTGTTTTTTTCATTTGTAAATATGAAAGGGAGCGTAACCTGTTTTTGTGTGTGTGTGTATGATGTGTGACAGACTCCCACTAATCAGGAAGAAATTTGGCTCTGCCAGCTCTGACAGGGGGTTTGCCTCACGCCAGTGCTGCCGTTTGTTTAGCGATTTAAAAAAAAATAAAAAATCTATCCTGGCGAGGGAAATCTCAGACAACTGCTAAATCAATGAGGCACGACACACTCTCTCTCTGCAAATGAGCCAGCCTCTCCTCCGAAAAGCAAATACTCATTTGGAAACAGTCTCTTAATGCAGAGCCTACAGTCCACAGTTGGATCTTTTAATTTTTTGCATTTTATATATTCAACTTTAATCACTGTTTCCTAATTAGAATATTGTTGTTTTTATGTAGCCTCAGTGGGCTTGTTATCATTGGTTCGCGTTATCACCTCTGTAAGTTTGTTTGCGAAATGAGGGGGAAAGGTAATGAATGGTTTTGCTTTCCGAGATCACATAATTTTCCCTCTGAGGTTTGGACGTCTGTGATCACTTTTTGCAGCTTACTCCAATGACTATCACCCTGGTGACAGGCGCTGGCAGTCCCGTGGGTGATACTGTGTCTTTGATACATCATCACTTGTAAACAGTCGCTAATCTCCGAGGAACAGAGTGGTGATTTGTGAAGTGCAACCATCACGTCTGTCAATTGAGATTTGGAGGCCACGTGTGCATTTAATCATAGCAGGCAAACTTGAGGTTAATCTAATCAGTCTTCTATCTATATGACTTCCTCTTTAGATATTGTGAACCCTTCCTTGGCCAAACGTAATTGCATCTTACAACATAAAAGACGTCCAGCTCTCCTACAAGGGTAACACACATTACTTTCAGCATCAGAGTTTCTATCTTGGCTCAGTTATCAGGCTAAAGCTGCTGTGAGAATTCCTGCCAAGACATCTGGATCTTAATGGACCCTCATCAGCATCACTGCTGTCGCGTAACAAGCTGGGAACTTAACCTTAAGGGTTCGTAAAGCACTTGCAAAATATACAAAATCATTTCAAAAAACCAAATTCCTGATGGTACACAGATTATTTGTTTCAGTCTAACATCAGCACTTTTGGAAAAGCCAATCTGGAGGCTGAAAGGAATCAAAGTTTTTAGCTCATACCTATCACTTATCTAACTTGTGCAGGTAAGTAGCTTAAAGCTGGCAGAATACTCCAAACTAAATCAGAAGTGGCTCGTTTGCAAACGCTGTGGCGCTGCTGTTGAATACAGCATTTGCAATTAAATTACAGCACATTCATTCCAGCTCAAGTTCTGTTCATTTAAAAGTGTCAGTGTCAGAGTTAACATTGCAGTGAAAATAGGAGTTAAGTAAAACTTTGCTTCTTTAGTTGCGCATCGGTGGACAATGCGATTCAAGTTTGGCATCCAAATGTGAAATGCTGGAAACTGTGTCAAACAAAAGGCTTTAAAAGGTTTAAGGAGATCTAAAGGAGACATCTGATAACCAGTTGCGACACTGATCTTGGTAAATAAAACATACCGTACATAATCACCTTACGCTACAATACATTATTATTATTGACCATGGGAATTAGTAGTTGAATTTACAGGGAAATTAACCTTAAATAAACTTCTATATTATTTAACTACCATTATTTAAATGGTCTTTATTTGGCCTGACGTTAAATGAACGATTAATAAAGTATATAATGAATAAATATAATGTCGTCATTGCCACGGAATGGTAATAAAACACATTTGGTATGGAAGCCATCATTTTCCACACTAGCACTCTTAAAAAAATGTGGCTACATTGATGGAAGTATGGTGAGGGAGATAGCAGTATCACTCACATACTCTATGAATCCATGTGACTTTAAATCACAAGCCCTGGTTACAAAACGGATATTTGTTTCCTCACAAAAATATCTGGGGCTTCATATTGATATGAAACTGGTGAGAAAATGTTAATGCTGTTTTTAGAAAGGCTCCGTCCTGGTTGTTGTTCTGCAGGAGGCTTGAGTCCCTAGAGGTCAGTAGGAAGGTTTTAAATACAGTGCCTTTGTTTTTTAACAGGATTAACACGTTTAATAAAAAGGCTGCTTCTATAATTGGTTTGACTCCTTTTTAGTAGTCGAAAAAGTGTGTTGAGTGAACGGTTAAGAATGTCAAAATGCGCCAAAGAACAATTTAGAAGGTGTTCTGTGCCCACAGCTGTGTAACCTGTGAATTTCATGTGATACTCGCTGGTTTCCTGAGATATGGGCTTTGTTTTTGACATAATTTGTAAGATTTAGCACTGCTTTTACAATTGTTAATTAGGTTTCATTTAATTTTGATGTTGTTTTTATAGGTCCTACCTTTAGGTGCATCACTTATGGTTGGCATTTTTTATATTATGACTCGTAAATACCTTTTTTTCCCCTTTTTTTTTTTTTTACTTCAGTGAGTCAAACAGAAGTGTGCACAAAAGTAAACTGAATGTAGACTGGTCCAACTCTTAACTTGTCGGTTTCAGATGGCAGAAGTGGTTGGAGTGCGATCCGTGGAAAGTTTATTGCCATTAATGCAGCCAGTATGAGCTGCGCGTGCCCCCGCAGTCCAGAAGGCCTGTCGCCCTCCGCTCACCTCGCTGACGGCACCGCAGACCTCATCCTCATCAGGAAGTGTTCCCGTCTGGACTTCCTCAAACACCTTCTCCGACACACCAACAAAGAAGACCAGGTAGGAGCGACGGAGTTGGTGTTAAAGTATGTCATCTGTAGCCGCTCTGTGTATGACTTAACGTCAGAGAACTTTCTAAGGTATTATCTAAAGGGAATACTACTCCATTTATCATTTTTTCCCCTCATACTTGTACTTCTAAAACAAGTGTGCATAGACAGTGCATGAGTCACGCTGTACCGAATATTTCAGAATTGAAAGGATAAGAAAAACATCCCCTTCAAAGAGTGAAGGATCTCCAAAATACTGCCAATCCTTTAAAGGCAAGTTCATCAATCCCAAACATCCCGACGTCAGTCACCTTGCTGCAGATTTCAGTTTAACATCAGGAGTTACTCCATCAGTGCACAGATAAATTGAGTGTGTTAAGTCTGTAAACGAGTGAGCAGAAGGCAGAGTATGCCCACTTGCTGTGCTAGCACCTCCATTTGCTGACTCAGCACAATTTCCCAACTATGGTTCACTTTAGTTCAAATGCCTTACCCCTTGTGCCTTCCCACGTATCATAAATAACCTCCACCCTGGTCCGGAGAGGCACTGATAATCGCTGCATCAGGGATATGCTGTATGGCTAATACCAGACTAATGCCCTCTCAGGATAGCACAAGTATTACCAGGGGAAGTCTGGTGATTAGTAATTATTACCTCAGGAAGGACCTCGGGAAGTTTATCCCATTTAAATGGATCTTGTAAGTAATTTCATCAACAGGAGCTGCCTTGGTAAAAGTGTTTTGAGCTAACACAGACATCCTGAGGTGAGTTTTAACTCGTTAAGATCAACTTTTGACTTTTGCACCTAGTAATTGGATTACAGCGTTTTTCATCCAGATGACGGAGATGAAGTTACCGATGTGTGTAAGCAAAATCAAATGGCCAACTTTCCCTTGTGAAACTATTTCAGGGAGGCCTAAAAAATGGCTTTCTGACAGAGAATTCCTCCAATAAACTAACATTCAATACTGAGAATCACCAGTAAGATGTTACTGTATCTACTGTAAGACACAATTTGAATTTTATAGATGACAGTGTTGGATGGTCCACCACTTCAGTCCAGACTTCACTATTTCTTAACAGCTTAGATGGATGCCATGACATTTTGTACAGACATTCGTGATTTCCAAATTATGTATTTTTATGACTCTACCTCATGCGCCACCAGGATGTTCACTTTTTTAGCTATTGGCATGAAATTTGGTACAGACATTTATGTCTCAGGATGAACTGTAATAACTTTGTCAATTCCTAAAAAAGTTTCCATCTAGCGCCATCATCAAAGCAAAGCAAAGCCATTAATGGGGGCGAACTTGTATTTTGTCATTCAGATGTTACCTCTCTCTAATGGAGACAAACAAATGATATCTCATTTACTGTTGTCTAATGACCGCAGGTCTCAGTGCCCCTACTGTGGTGTCGGCAGTGAAAAGGCATGATGCGGTGTGTCTCTAGCTGTCTTTGCTGCTTTACTTGCAACACAGAAAGGTAGACAAGTAGTCGTATGCGTATGGTGAGGGGGACTTTGCATCAGAGTTCACTTAATATCAGCATCACTGTCCAGCCAAGCGGCAGAGAAACAAGGAGTGAGAAGGCGCTAAGCGTATTCATGGCCTTGTCAGAAATCCTTTTAGGCAGACCGTCCAGCATGAATGCAAAGCGGCTGCAGTCATAAAGTGGGACTGATGGGAAATAAATGGCTGTCACTCCGCTTTCGGGATGAGAGAGAGCGAGAAAGGGAGAGAAGAAAGGAAGAGAGGAGAAGAAAAGAGAAGAGAATGGAGAGAAAGTGGCACCCCGTGAAGTCGAAGAAAGTAGTGCGTTGGACAGAGCTGAACCTTTCTGCGACACTGAATGAGATGAAAGAGGAATTTGACAATATAATTTGTTTTCATCTCTTCTTTTTTTCTTTACTCCTCTGCCGTTTACATAGTTTTTATGGACCTCCATTTCATCTGACCTCTTCTCTCCCTCCCTCCATTTTGCATTTGATCTCCTGTTTGCCGTTTTCGATAATTGTAAAAGGAGAGGAGGAAGAATAAGTTTTGCTTTTCATTATGAAATCAGCAGGAGTTCCTAAAAAGACAATGGAAGAGCAATTAACCTTTTACCTCACCCACCAGGAGCCTGTAAACTAAAAAGGAATTACATGCCAAGAATCGTTTTTACCACCGCAATATAATCCTCATATTTCATAGAAATATGCCACTGCCCATTTTCAATGCTATTTTGTGTACAAAATGATGTCGTGTATGTTCACTTTGAGACATTTAAATGTTCAAAATCTTCATGTTGTACCTAAAAGTCTAGAACATCGATTCATCCACCAAAGGCGAATTTTGGTGACAGTTGATGCTCAGATTTTTTAGCAAGCGTTAGCATGCTAACAAGCTAAACAGAAATGGTGAACGTGATAAACATTACACTTGATAAACATCTGCATGGTAGCATGGTCATTGTGAGCATCCTAAAGTTAGCATTTAGCTCAAAGCATCGCTGTGCCTGAGTACAGCCTCATAGAGCTGCTGACATGGCTGTAGACTGGTTTACTTTGAATGGGCCCTGAATGTTTGGAGCCAGAATGGAGATGGAAGAGGAAGAATTTATGCAAGATTCATGCTTTTCTGAAAAGTTAGATGACATCTTCAGCATATACAGTATGTGCCTTTATCACTTGTCTGTAATTGCGTTCTGCATGATGTTTGTTAATTCCTTGTGAGCCTCTGATTAAAGCACCCTTGTAGAAATATGGACAATGGGGTTATGGGGTAAAAATACTTAAAAAAAACACACTCAAAATGCATTTGACTCTAAAGAGCATTTTCTTCAAAAAACAAATTCAATTTCACCCAAGGTTGTATTTGGTGAAGCACAAAACAAAGATGTACTCTTGTGTTCCCTCTCATTCTGCTCTACTGCTCATTTTGAAATGAAACTCCTCAAGTGATTCTGGAGAGTGCCAGTCTTAACCTCTGCACCATCTGTGGGCACATCTGTTCCTTCATCCATCCATCCGTCCACCTCTCTTTCATCTATTTCTCATCCATCTCTGCTCCCCTCCCCAGTTTGACCACTCGTTTGTGGAGGTCCACCGGGTAAGGAAGTTTCGTTTCCAGCCGCGGCGCCATGAGCTGGTTTCACTGGAAGACCTGAGCGAGAGTCCAAAGAAGACAGGCTTCAGTCCCATATGCTCCGCCCAAACAACCTGCAACTACAGCACCGCCCACAGCAGCTGGAACTGCGATGGGGAGATCCTGCCTCACGCTGCCATTCAAGTCAGGTAACTCAGAATCACCTGTGAATGTACAACTCTAAACTAACTGTAGTAGTTATTTCAAGAAACGTAGTCCATATTTTTCTATGTTTTGTTAGGAATAAAGAAGTTGTTAGACTCAAAAATAAAGAAGGTCAAACTGAGGTGCAAATTTGAAATTATTTGGACTCAAATGCATTATTTACCAGTTATGAATGTTTTGCCCATATATATGGTTTTTTAATGCTGTAAAACTGACGCAATCACTTTGACTGCTGAAGACAGCCATGCGTGGTTCAATCACCTTTCCACTGTGCCTGCTTGCATTTTATGAAGCCTGTGATGAAAAATGTACTTTTTGAGCCGATGAAGGTAGGCAGGATCACTCTCAGCCTAGATGAGGACTGGCAAATAGCTTTGAATTGGTGCACATAATATTGTAGAAGCGGTATAATGGAAGAGGCACAGAAATACTTGCAGGGCTCATACCTATTGCATCACCATGCTACTGGTATTCACAGTAAGACTGTTTTTTTTCTGGGTATTACAGATATACTCTCCAGTTTGAATTGCCCTAAAATATTCCTGTGTGTCGTGACTTAAAGCCTAAGTAGAAATAGATCATGTTCTGAATGCTCGACAGCTCGGTATTCTCAGTGCACTGAAGTAAAACTCACACATACTATTTTTAGCCATGCTAGCGGTGTGGCTGTATAGATGGCAATGTTGGCTGGTCGGTAGCTGCATTATGTCTTTAGTGCTAATTGGGAAATGCTAACACACTAAACTAAACATTGTAAACATTATGCCTGCTAAACATCACCATAGCACCATTGCCATTGTCAACAAGTTAGCAGACGCTCGCTTTTAGCTCAAAGCGCTGCTGTGCTTGGGTAGCATACAGTCTCACAGAGCTGCTAGCATAGTTGCAGTCTCTTAGTTTAGTCCTAGTATTTTTTGTAGTTAGTTTTGTATCAATATAACATGAATAAGAGACTACAACCTTACTAGCAGTCTGTACTATATAAGGGTCAGTATGTAAATTGTCAATATCAAGGAAAAGTAAGCCATCCTGATGCTTAGTTGTTACTAAATAAAGGAGTTCTTCTACTTGACCAGACAGAAATGAGAGCAGCAGTGCCATTAGAGCTGATAGTGTCCAACACTCGCTGGTCAGGAGACTCTTTCACTGTTCCCTGCTGGACGATCTTGGCAACTCGGTGGAATTAGCTGCCCTCATTATTCTAGCCCTGTCCACACTTCAGCTTTCCCCACTATCAGATTTCTATACAGCCGGTGTGGCACTGCTTGACGCATCATTTATTTCATGCTTCATTGTACTTTGCCAATGATGCATGGCGCTATAATGTTGCTAATTTAACGGCCCTCCCCATGTTAAAAGGCTACTCCCCTTTAATTAAAGCAGAAGTCCATCCTTTTATTGCCTCGTTCTCTCCGCTAATCGTTCTTGGAGTGAGCCAGCCAGAGTGCTGCTCGGATAATTAATGGTAATAGCCCAGGCGAAACGGAAAGAAAGTAGGAAAGAAAGAAAGGAAGAGTGAAGAGTTTGACTTCTGAAGTGAGACACATACATTTGGAAAGAGTCTTTCACAATGCCATAATGACTGAACCAAACAATTAAAACAAGCTAGGGTCCTCTCATGTAGTTATAACCCAAACATAGTGCTTCCTTGATTTTAGAGTTATTATATGTATTGTATGGAACTTTTGGTATTTTTGTCTTACGTATGAATACCAGTCAGTTAGTATTACATTCCATTATGTTAACTACTCGTGAAGCCTGCAAGTAAACAACAGGTGTTCCAGTCAACATACAGCAGACAGAATGCGCAAGCAGTAATTGAGGCTATAGATCATACTGTACCATAATAGCTTGTTCACTGCTACTTTTTCTGTCCGTATACTTTTACCTTGTATTCATCAGGATCTGTTATGCGTGTCATTAAAGTGCGTCAGCCCCATCTGTATTATAACATCTGTTTTAGTCTCTTTAAAGGTCTTTATACTTTACACACCACAAAGATTGTCTCACTTTCAAGTTTGCGTGTCAAGTCTGCGCACAGGGGTGCCGTTCCATTGCTTTTACATCTGCCACATGGACAGTAAAGTCTCATTGAAATGAGCATATTCATTAAGTTGATGGTTTGTTATTCAGGCTAAATGATGCGTTGTGTGTGTGTGTGTGCGTGTGTGTGTGTACACTCTTCCTCTCTGCAGTGTCCAGCGCCAGGTGATCAGGCTGTTTGCGCGCGGTATCGAGGAGAAGCAGCAGTGTGTGTTTGAAGACCCTTGTAAACTGTGGGCCCTGGAGCCAAGCTCACGCTAGTCAGTCGACAGAAGGCTGGACGGGACATTTAGCTGTTAGAAAACAAAAACTGAGTTGCATGATTTTCCCGGAAAAATACATGCATCACATCAGTGTGAGTCCCAAACGCTGGCGTGCCATCCCTAGTCCTATGCACAGGAAGTGATGGTTTGAAACTTAAAGGTGTGGTAAAAAAAACCCTCCCATCACAAGCCATTAAGAGAAAACAACTAAAGAGATGTTACACCGCATGATTTGTTGTTACTGTGAAATTCACATATCTCCTGGGGCTGTTTATATTATATGTAAAATACCTCATGCAGCTTTCACTAACCTACTATATGAAACGCTACACCCGCTAGTGCTAGCACTGCCACATTCAAACCTTTTTCATATGTACTGTTTGAAAAATGAAGATGTTGAAGCTCAGAGGATCTCAAGCAGCCTGGGTGTTCACACAGCCAGATGAAACGGAGCTGAACTGGACTGAGCTGGACTCAGCCGCGACAATCGGCGGAAGGTTTTCATACTAAGGGGAACACTAAGAGGATTTCTCCCTATGTAGCAAAGAGAGACTGCCAAGGAGATACTGCTTTGTAAGAAGGATGGAGAAAAGAAATGCCTGTGAAGTACACTGATAAACTGTAAAGACGTAAATTGCCAAGGCTACACCAGAGGGAAAAAAAAAAACACATGCAATCTGATCTTCCCTTTTTTGGGGAAAGAACATTTCATCTGTGACCCAGGTGAAAGCAGATATGAGCCAGGGGCACTAATGAAAAGAGCTGAATACCCTGCTAATACACTAACAGGACCCCGGTGGCTTCTGGGTAATAAGGCAAAGTGGTTGCTAAGTGATTTGGTGTATCGCAGCACTGCTGCGCCACACCTGTGGCTCTGAGCTCTGCTTCTCTCTGGCTAAAAACTACTGACAGTTCAATCATCACCTGGGATTACCCAGAATTATACATTGTTAAATTAATTAGAGATAATCTATTGTACAGCTCTGAAATTAGCCTCATTAGCTCCGTTTAGTCGTGGGTCAGGTTGGACAATCCGAGAAGAAATGCAGCAGCTTTTATTTTTGCCACTAGCTTTTTTTGATACTCGATAAAACTGTAGCCTGTTAAACCGCATATGTAATAACAATAATACGTTAGGGTAAATTGTCTGTGTGTGTAGGGTTAAGTGTGTTTTCCACAAGCCCTGTAGGGATGTACAATCATTGAAATGTGTGTGTGTGTGTGTGTGTGTGTTAATGTGTTTGCGAAGGTGCCAATGTGATGACTTGGCTCCATCACAATTAGCCTCATGACTGCCATTTTGCAGATGCTCTCTCACTGCAGCCAACACGCTGCTAACACAAGCACCTATAGATGAGCAAAGACAGGCGTACACACATTTTCTATCATTCTATAATGCTATTTCTGATATTCACTGTCTCTCTTTCTCACACACCCTCCTACACACACACACTCCCCCTAACTTTTAACACCATAAAAGCCTGCTAGTCTCTTTGAATCCCCTCCAACTCTGTTAATAGGGACTCTGGATGTCTATAATGTTTCACCTTCAGTGCTCACTTTTGTCCACTCATACACACACACACTGAAATGTCAGATATGCCCAAACACATTTGAAAAGCTAAAGAATTTAGAAATGTACGACAATGCAAATAAAGTCAAACTGAAATTTGTATTCCCCTCACACTTGTCTAAGGTAATATGATATTGCAGCTACTGGAAGCTAGCAAGCTAAGAAAACTAGCTTCCACCAATGGCTTCCACCGCTAGTTGGCGTAGCTTGTTGACGTTAGCACTGATTCCCAGACATTATTTCCTGTTTATGCACATTGAATGTACACCAATGATGTGTATGCTGATTTTGTTTTGTGCAAAAATGCATTTTAATTTCAGTTTGATACATTTTTATTCAATCTTGCTGTGCTCTCCATATTTGAGTGAACACACAAATAAGCTGTGATGTGAGGAGATGCTTGATTTATTTTATGAAAATGCTCAATAAAGTTCTTTTGAATTGTGGTTCTTTTTATGTACTTTGCTTGATCTTCATGGAGTGCTTGAAGTCAGTGATGTGCTTTTTCTCTCTCTTTCTTTCTCTCTCACACACACACACACACACACACACACACACATGCCCACAAAGGTCAGCGCTCCATTGCTCTGGCTTTCTCAATCTCACTCTTATGCTCTCTCTTTCTCCCTGTATGAGTGGAATTTAATAGGGTGCTCTGATGTGAGTGAGATGTTTCATTAAAGAACATCAGACATCTAAGGCCTCTGCTGAGATGAAGCGGTATTTCACACTGTGCTCATTCTGCACACATTCTGGATTGTGTTTCTTTTTTGATACCGCGAGGGCAAGTCCAAAGTGTTGAAAAGAGTCTAGTAATCTGATTTTGATAACTGGAATCATTTAAAATGTCTAACCACAGTGACACCAACTAAATGCAGGTTGTGGTAGATAATAAAACTTTATCAGTAAGTGGATTCTGGTGCCAAAGTGTCCCTAAACAAGAGCGAATACCTGTTTGTATTAAATTATTCACCTATTGACAGTTGTACAAATAATGTGTAGTGTCCAAAATACCTCCTAGTTAGCAACCAATGACTTCACAAAGTCAAATCAAACACTTGTTAAGATGTTCTGTCCATGCCCAAGTGATAAAAAAGCAATTTCAAATGTGTCTTGGGCCTGAGTTTGTTCTGTGGAAATAAATAAGTAAACCCACATATTATCATTGTAGACCTATTTCAGATGAAATTTCACCAGTTATATGAGGGGTGTGAAATAGCACAAAGAAAATGGCAATTTAGTGTCAATTAAAGACAATTGATCTAAATTAAACTTTTCTCCAACATAACAACTAAAATCTAACAAAAACAGACAGCATCACAGCGACACAATGACATATGTCCTCAAGCCTAACGACATAATTAGAAGTTAACAAGACATAGAAATGATAATACTATACACAAGTTAATGAAATCATTACATGGAAAGTGTGAAGGGCTAATCCATCAATTTAGTATTGTACTTCCATAAAGTTCACTCGCAAGAGACAGATTCTTAAAAGATTGTAATTGATGGAGGCTTAGAAGCTGAGAATTCCTGACCTTTAGTTACTAGTCAAGTCCATTTTTATTTATATAGCCCTAATATCGGTCACGTTAGCACGGAATCCTACACTTCATACTTTAAAACTCCCTTCCCTTAATCTATAAATGCAATGTTTATAGAAAGAAGAAACCTTGATAACATCAACAGGGACTTGACAAAGCTCATCCAGAGCCACAGAAAATTTGACAAAACGTTTTTCACAGGTTGCGTGGCATTTCTCATGATGAGTTAACTGACCTAAATGTATTTGTTTTTGTGTAGTGACACTTTAAATTAAAGCTGCAATGATAAATACTTTTTAAATGAACAACGGAGGAAATTACTATTTACACCAGGAAAGGTGTTGCTCATAGTGATAAAACCTAGAGGACTAGCACCTGACTCTGCAGTTCCCCTCAGCTCAACAGAGTGTTTTAACATCTTTCAGCTCATTGTTTTGGTTTTATGGCCCAAAACTTCACTGATTTGGTTCACTCTCGCCATTCTCATCAGTGTGGTTTCCAGATGCAGCAAATGGCTGTTTTCAGCAACAGCGGAAAAAAACTAATAAACTTACTGCTCAGCGCAAAACGGAGGGCAGACAAAGTTAAAAACTGGTGAACATAGTGGAGCATTTAGCAGCTAAAGAGCCCGATATTTCTCTCAGCTGTTGGTGCAGTCCTGTTTTTTCAAATGTATCTAATAGTAAGGTCTGACATTTTTGGGTGAGTTTGTGGCTGGTAATTTACGGCATTACTGAAAAACCTGATCCAGGACAACATTAAATACCAAACGATCTATTCACCAATGCAGACAACTGTATATAAAAGAGTGTAGTGCTAAAATTAAATAAGTCATACTCGTCACTTGTGCTCTTTTAATCCATTGAAATATGAAAAATTACTGTATCTCCTGCTACCACTTATGGGTGCCAAAGTGCTGACTGTATTGCGTAATCTGTAATGGAGCGACTGACTGTCCTCAAAATGGCTGTACATTACTCTACATACTTTAAATATGAGGTCTCGCCGCAAAGGCAAGACGGATTTTCCGGCCACAACCAAATTGTTTTCCCTCCCTCTTTCTTTCTTTGCTACTTCCTTATTGATTTATTCTCCATCTGCTTGTCTGCAGCCCCTCTTGAGAGCCGCTATCTCATTCCCACATCCCACCTGAGACACAAGGTGAGACGAAACAGCGACAAACATCCTCTACCACACACACACACGCACACACACTAACACAATCACACAAGGTGGTGGCTGTCCTCAATTCACCAGTGTCTTTACCCAAAGAAAGGGTTGCTAACAGGAGATGACAGTGCTGTTGCGTCCCCTGGACACTCATTCACTCTCTGTCCCTCTCACCTTCGTGCACACACTTTCACACTTGCATCAACATGTCTCTTTTCTCTCCCACATAAAGATTCACACTTGGAATATAACACAAAAACACACTCTCTTGTCCTTTCTTTTTAGCCTCTCTCTCTGGAGACCTAGTGGCTGTATGAGGCATGTTGTGGACCTACTTCAAGACTATTCCCATTATTATTGGCCTGGTTTGGCCTTTTCAACCAGTTCCTCCAATCAGGAGCTAAGTAAGACATATTTTTGTACCTTACGACATTGTTTTTCCCACCCTAACCTTTGTCTTGTTTCCGATGCACACAAACAAACTCTTCTGCAGTGGGGGCAAGTGGAAAAGATGAGGTCAGGTAAAAAGGTGTTGCGGTGGCAGATAGAGTTACACCCGCCATGGTTGTATGACACCAATAATTACAGCGGCCAAATTTGGAAAATTGCTGTTTTCCCCCAGCAGGTCAGCTAACAAGCGGCAAACAAATAGTAGAAGTATTTGCTTGTGTGAGAAACAAACGGGGAATCAGGTGGGTGGTGTGAAAATGTTGTACGTGAGAAACAGAGACAGGAGGGTCAGAGAGAGCAGATATTGCAGGGGCGGTGGTCCAAACTGCATCAGTGCTGTTGCCTACTTCTCTCTGTATTGATTGGAATGAGCGCCCTGTGAGAGATTTAGATCAATGAGGCCATAACAGTCCATCTTCTCAGTCAGGAGCCACTACCGGCCTCTTATCTCTCTCTGTCTGTCTCTCACCCACGTACACCTTTACTCACACATTTCAACTCACTAATGCACTCACACATGCTGGAGGTGAGACCTTAAAGCTGGAACCATGTGATGTTTTTTACTAATTATATCATTATTATATCCATGTGTACGGTGGAGTGTGGTGAAACACTGAAAACAACGCATTATACATTGTTGGAGGTGCTCTCCATACTCTTAACTATTTCCTGACATTTCATAGACAAAATTATTTCTTCAGAAAATGACCAACAGATTGATCAATAATGATAATAAGTGTGGGTGGTTAATATTGTGGGTAGTAACAGTTGATGGTTGATATTATTTTCTAATGTTGATAAATCAATCTCAAGTGGAACTTCAGTCCAATTACACCAACAGGTCCTCCAAATTAAACGACACATAGAAGTGTTTGGAGTTGGACTTGATGAAGATATTTAAACTTTCCATTATGATTATGTAGCTAAACCTTTAGGCCAACATTGATGAGAAGTCCCAAAAGCGCTAAGAATAATAATAAGTGAGTAGGTAAAGTTTGAACACTTCCAGTACCACTGAGCAAACTCAGTCTGCGGATTTATACCGTCTGATAAAATCCAACAATCTGGAAAAAGTTTTGTCTCATGCATTGTCCAAGGTCAAGAATGAACGCCACCTTTGCGTCAGCATTGATGAGAGGTCTATTTAGAGAAGATATTTACAGTTCAACTGAGCAAACTCCAGCTGCGGATGAAGACCATGCAATATGGTTGAAAGCTTGAGATTGTTTTGTTAACTGCCATAAATAACAACAAAGTTTGGGTTGCCAGGTTCTGATAAACTGCTTGGCGTTTGGCGTTCTCCTCCTCCACTTTGACACTTTTTTCATTTTAGCTAGCCCTTTAGTTCTTCAGGAACTAAATGCTAGTGGTACAGAGAGGCAGGTTTTGAAAATGGATTCCTGAGGTGCATCTTAAAAAAACAACAGTGAGCTGTGGAAAACGTGATGCACATTAAACAGATCGGATCAGAGACCCACTGTGCTGGGGTTGGGCTCAGATATTATTATTATCGCCTGTTTATCAAGACTATTGCGTGTTAGCAATTTCAGCAGCAGCCCATGAAAGCTCATTGTGGTGTTATTCTCTTTTCTTTTTACCTTTACAGCGAACCATTTTACCTCATTATGGTAGTTTTCGAGTAAAAGTCAAGTCAATTTTATTTATATACTGTAGCAAAATATCACAAATCACAATATGCCTCAAGCGGCTTGGCTCTCAATTCTGATTCAAGGGCCTCTCACGTTAATACAGCAATTAGCAAGGCTATACACCCAGCATCTCCGTAATCTTAGCAAATCATAATAATTGTCTTTAAGCAGTGCTGTGATATGTAATTTACTCCACAATACATTCCTTTCAGTAAAAATGTGCACTGGGGGTGAAAACTTATCGCCTCTGGTGCTATCCGTTTGAATGAGTTGAGTTTTCACTCTTCTCTGGCTTCAAGCCGCATGATATTTCGTGCACAAAACAACACACATTGCTACAGTTACATTTTGTTACAGAAACACTGTGCTGTAAAATCCGCCAATGTCGGCCCACGTCATCTTGGCATGATATTGATGAGTGTTCCCAATCACTGGAGGCCTGTCAGGATGTCTGTAAAGGGACCGACATAGACACATCAACATGTTTGAGGGTGGACAAGTGACAACACAATTAAACACCATAATGTTACAGTGGTCTTATCTCTGATAAAGCACAGAAAAAGCTTGATTTCTGATTTGTATTGAGTGTTGCATTTACACAGGAAATTATGGGAAATTCCTGAAAGATTCAATGTAAAACTGAGCGGACCATTGCACAGAAATTATACATTTACTGAGGCAGGCTTGTCTTCTACCATAGAATTTCACCTGTAGCCATAAGCAACCAATGATGACATAGGTTATGTTGGACGGAAGGTGTTAAGAGTTGTCAGATTTCCTTTTCCACTTTAGTTACTGTTTAAAAATCAGTGTAATTTCTTTTGACATAAATATTTAAAAAGTTGGTTCATAATAATTAGCATTAAAGTGCTTCATCAATAGGCAATGAAAAGCAGGCAATTACAAGCTAATGACTAATGAATTTTCCAATCATTAGATAACTCTCTCGAGTCTGACAAGCCGTCATTTATAGTGCAACAACGCTGCTACGGAATAACACATGTAAATGGTAAAACATCTCAATATGCCATTATGTACAGATGAAACCAAGCTGGAAGTGAGGAGGGGTGCTAATAACATAATCAATATACACAGTAGAAAAGTCGCTCTTGAATCCGACAAATAATTGCTTTCGTCAGTGTGACTTTTGCTATCAGATAAATAATCAATCAGAAAGCTCTTCAAGCCTGATTAGACTGAGATATTTCAATGTGTCTTGAGTATTGTCTTCCCATGTCCAACCAATGGAAAAGCGACAAAATGACTATACTCAAACCACATAGTGTGCATACTAAATACATTAGTTTTTGAGTGTGCTGTCAATGTACACTATTCTCACGGAATGCAATGCACTAGGGAAATGGAGGAGCTGCTCACAGCTTGAAAAAAAAAATAAAAAATTGTGAAAAATGAAAAACAGCTTTAAAAAAAGTATCAAATCATTGAGCTTTGTGTTTCTGAAGTTTAATTGGCAGTGACATTCCAGAGTCACAGTTCGATTGATGTTGATGTTGCATGTATTTTTACATTTCCTGTTCGTATATAAAATGGAAAGTATGTCGATTTTGTTGTATACTAAAGGCTAAAACAGTATCTTAAAATCTTGGCAAATGAAACCAAAATTATCTACATGCCTTGTTACCACTAACAGTACAGTACTAATAGTTATATGAGGTGAACTTTGGTGACACTTTGAAACCCACTAGGAGCCCATCCAACAATAAGTTATGCAGATGGGTAATGCAAATTACTCCAAATATTTATTACTTTTAAAAGTAAGTTCTGCCAGGACTGGCCACAACACCCAAACCCCATGTCCTCGCTGTGAAGTTGGGTTAGGAACCACAGTGCGGCTGGAGTTGAACCTGCTGGATACATAGTGGCACTTTGGCCTCTGCCAGGCTACTACAGAGTGCTTTGTAGTGACAAGTCATTACCTGAGCTGGCACGTTGTTAGCAAACAGGGAATCTGTTGCTGGAGCAATCTACTCATTACTTGTTAATCACTTGAATAGGAGGACCTGTTTGTGCAGACACACATAAACCGAGTCGACGCATGCACAAACACATTCAGCGAGCATGCTGGACTTTGTTTTCTGCTAAGCACAGATGTTATTGTGTTCCTAATGGTGCTTGAAGTAATTACACCCTGTAATGTTACTCGACATCTAGTCCTCTCCAGCAAGCCTCAGCATGGAAGCTCAGAAGTACCATACACACACACACAGACACCATTCCCCCCATAAATGACTCCATTAGCCAGAATGCATCTGCAACCGCTTCTTCTTGTGCGAGAATGAGGCACGCTTCGCCAAGAGCTTAAATGGCTGCATATAGGGGGTGGTTGGTCAGTGGGAGCAAACACACAAACAAATTATTAGTTATACGCATTGTAAGATGCATGACTGTGTGCATGTGTGTGTGTTATTAAACAATACAGAAGAAATATCTGCATCCAGAATAAAGCTTCATACACATTACACTTCAGTTCTGCAGATATTTGAAGTTAATGGGAGACAAAGCAATTGGGGGTTTGCGCTTTCAACCAAAAGAAACAGTTATTACACTGTGTTTGGAAATGGAGACGTCCTTATTCTAGCAATATGCCATCACCTTGTTCTCGCACAATAATACACTACCACACGACAAACTGCAGCATTGCTCTCATACACCTCTTACAGTTTATCACGCCGCTGAATATACACTTTTTCAGAGACGAGTGCTTGCCCCTAAATACAAAGGGACTACAAATCAATGTGTTTCACAATGTCTCATGAAAGGTTTTTATGCTTTGCAGTTTGATTTAGTTAAGTTGATTAAGGATTCAACTTTTTAGCCACACTAGCTAAAACGTTGCCTCTAGGGATGGCAGTGTCGGTCGGCTGGTCCAACACTTTGGTCCAGACTGAAACGTCTCAACCACTATTGGACGGATTGTCATGAAATTTGGCACAGACGTTCATGTTCCCCTCACATTGAATTGTAAGAATGTTGGTGTTTCTGACTTCAGTGTGCCATCATCAGGTCAAACTGTTAATTTCCCCAGTATTTTGGATTATGACCAAAGAACTGAAAAACTAATGGCATTCTCATCAGACTCAGCTGTACTCTTTGGTGCTAATTGGTTAATGTTAGCATGCTAGATGCTAAACTAAGGGGGTGATCACAACAGAAAACATTATACCTGCTAAATATCAGTATATTAGCATTGTCATTGTGAGCATGTTATCATGCTGACATTAGCATTTAGCTTAAAGCACTGCTGTGCCTACGTTCAGCCTCGCAGAGCCACTAACATGGCTGTAGACTCTTGCTAACATGAATTTTATAAAGTCTAAAGTTGGGAACATTGTTTGTTGTTTTGTGTGTCTGAATATGTCCCTATGACACAAAGTAATTTTAGCCTTTCACTGACGATTCTATGGTTAGAAAGTAAAAACACAATGTATTCAGAAAAAATGAACACCTGAATTTTTAAGCTCAGGAGTGATTCAATTTGAAATTTACAAAACGAGCGAAAAGGAGCGATATGTTAAAAGTTTCACTAATAAAATTATGCTAAAATGTTAAGTCCCTGAAACCATTTCTTTACATCAGGTTCTTAATATGAATGACGGGGTGGTTCAATAAGTTGTAGGCACATTTTGGACAAAAAATTTTGTCTGCTCTTCTCAGTGGTGTGAAGCTGGTGAGACTCAGTTGGGAAAAGGTGAGGTCTCCTATTTCTGTCCATCAATCAGAGTTTAGCAAGATGTGCAGTAAAAACGGGATGCCAGTTGAAGGGCTGTTTGTTTAATGTTGCCAGCGCAGTCAATCAAATCTGATGAAACTGCACCCACACAGTCCTGAGGAAGCAGATTATCGGAGCTGGCACTGTTAATCTCTTAATAAATAATAACTAATGAGGATTTCCCCAAACTTTGACTTTGATTGTTACTTATTTTTTCACAAATATTCTGTGTTATAGGGTGTACAAGTTTTTAGAGGCTTTAGTAAACTGGAAGACTCATGCTAAGTCACCTTTAATGGCTTCATTTTAATGCCTTCTGTATGACCTTCAACCTTGCCTTTAACGTGGCACAGTGTTGTCTATATTGGCTTCTTGGAGCACAGTATAGAAATGCTCCTTTCCTCTGTCTCTTGGTCTGTGTCGAGGCGAGATGCAGCACAATCCAATATTAATGCACCTCAGCCAGTGTGACTGAAATGACTGCCGTTGTAAGGCAGTTTGCCCTCCAGAAAATTCTAACTGATACCTCCTCTCTCCAGTCTCCACTCAGCCTTACGACCCCAGTCTCCAAACCCCCTGAGGGATATTTGGTTTAAGTCATTTTCTCCTGTGTCTATGCCTCTCCTCCTTCCCCCCTCCTCCTTCTTCTTCCTTATCCATTTGATGTCACAGACTTGTTTTCTGTTTATGACTGTGGATGATTGAGATGTGTTGCTCCAGTGTCAGCCCTGCTCCAGGGGAGAACGCAGCAGGACATGGACAAACAAAAACTGTCACCTTCTAAGAAGGGTTTAACTGACATTGGGGAATGAGTGTGAATGTCTGAGTGTGTGTTTCTGTGTGGGTGTGTGCACAGCCTTCTCCCTGGGGGTAGACATTTTATCTCTGCGGCGTCGGGGAGAGAAACAGGCCACTATGTTGGTGCAAATATGTGCCTTGGGTAAGAACGGATACGAGACCTTTTGATTTACCCGCAGTGACAGGACAACAGGGCGTCCTACTTTACTGTGCAACCAGCCGTCGCTGTCCAACTCTGGGAGACATGGAGAAAGAGAGGAGGCATGAAGAGAAGGGAATGATAGAGAAGAGAAAGACATTCTGTTGTACGAATCATCCAGAATTTTCTAGCATGTCATGTTTATCTGTGCCAGTGTAAGAAGCCTTGCTATCGTAGCTGGACAAAGAGAACGTGTGTTCAAGCCTTCCCAAAAGATGTGGATAGTGCTGTGAGATCCAGCATCTCAAACCCAGAGTTCGTGCTGCATAAAGCAAAAACAACAAGTCGCTACAAGTCCATTCATTTCACTGGTGCTTTCTAACTTTTACTAGAAAGAAAGTCCCACATTTTCAATCCAACATCCAGACTGAGTATTGTGATGTGATGGAACAACAGCTTCTGTGACTCTTTTTTTTTTTAAATCATGAACTGGCCGTCCACCTCCCTGCCTGAGGAAATTAAGTGCTGATATCAATATTGAAAAAAATCAACACATTATACACACTTAGTGCAGTGCCACTGCTTCCTCATACTGTACAGATATAGAATAGACAGTTACATGTTGTGATAACAGGTCTATGAACTATCTTTGGATCTATAGGTTTATCCACTTATATTTGTCCACTAGAATTTGCATGTATGTGCTCAGCCAATCACGGTGAGGTGGACCACAGTATACGAGTCCTTTAATGGTTTGTCCTTATTTATTTTTAATAGGATCCAAGTGAATCACGTCTCAAGGCACTGTGGGATAGCAAGTGAGGTGGGGTTGTCCAGTCACACAAGAAAAGGGAGGGTGAAAGGTTAAAAAATGTGAATTCATGCTATTAAGGGAAAATTTCAATTTGAAGCTCTGCAGTTAAAAGACTTACAGTACGGACAAAATTCCTGACCTGCCACTGCATTACTTATCATTATGGTATTTCATGGAAATCCGCTTCTGAAAGGTGCTTGCTTCCATGATTACACAGTCAGAAAGTGCGGCTTGGCTTAAAGTCTTGTGAATTTCTGGAGAAAGTCGACGGTTGCTTATCATCTAAACATTTACTTACAAATACATCGCTTGCTATCTTGCAGGCATTGGCATGCTCATATTGCTCACTTTGCATCCCAGGGAGCCTTCGCTGTAAAGGCCGGAATATGCTTGAGCCAAACTAGTTTGTACAAAATGTTGCTCTAACACTTCAAAACACAGCAAAAGTGTTTATAGCTGCTCAGAACGGCAACACTCAAAGGCGAGGTGAAATCTCTGTAGAAAACTGTAATAGAGAGGGATGATGGGGATAATGTAGCACATGTTTGGACAGTCTGCACTTGATTGTACACTCAAAAAGTGACAGAAGTGGCTGTGTGAAGAATGAAAGAAGAGAGGTTGAGAGAGATGTTCAAAATCCTGCTTGTTGGGTCGTCACTTTCGTCTCCAAAGTTACAGATATTGTCAGACCCCCCCCCAATTCCGATGTCAGGAAGGTGTGAGGTGAGGGGGTTTCAGGCGCTTCGACAAGCACTTTGTTTGAAGCACACTGACAACGTAAGTCCTCAGTCTCATGAGTGGAATGACAGGGTGATGTGTTTTTGACGTTGCCAGCAGTGTTCCAAGAACTACAGTCACAATTTCCCAAAGGCTTCATCCCTTAACAGTAGTACATTGGCTTAGAGGGTGAGCTGCCACAAGGTAGTCACTCCAACCATCCATGCGGGTAAGAAGAGGGCAGTGAGCAACATATCCAGGTCTGGCATATAAGAATCACACCAGAACATGATCATTCTGGTCAGAATTTATTCTTCTACATCTCAAATACAGCTAAATTCTTATAATACAGCCACTTAGATGGAATATTTGTATCTCTGTACTGTCTGTGTGTATCTAGGAGACTACATTTTTGTAGCTGTCTATAGGAGTCACTACATTTGCTTCATAAACATTTCCTTTGGTCATCATGTTAAATTGCAGCTTTGTGCATGATCAAAGCTACACAGAGAAAAACAGATGCTATTTTAGCATTCAGTGTCTGATCTGCTGAGCTTGAGCATGTTATTCATACAAGTGGTCATTTCTTCTGACAGCAAAATTGTGCATCTCAAAGGGGTGATCCACACCAAGCATCACTTATGCTCTCTGGGCTGCGTTCAAGCCCCTCACTCTAGTAGTAACTGCTTGATAGGTGGTCATAAGACTGACAACATCAAACTGACACCATGCACACTGTAAGGAAACAAGTATTAGACTTCATTTGTACATCCCATAAACTCACTCAGCCCATGGTGCTCTCACAAATAGATCTTTTGAGCATGTGAGATGGAGCCTCATCCCCGAGTCCTGAGCTTCCAAAAGCTGAGCTCTCTGCGAAAATGAAGTGATAGCAGGTCCTCCAGTGCCCCCATCAGGATATTTTCGGCACCTCCAGTCCACCTCTCTTCATCCCTTTCATCTTCAATATCTTATGCTCATCTCATTTGTTTCCTCCTTGTCCATCACAACAATATTGTACTTTTTCCTTCTCCCTGCCTCTGTTGTGCGACTCAGGAAAGCCCGGAGTGTTGCCGTTGGGGGGGAAGCCATTAAAAAACGTCAAACAGACATGTCAAGTCTGCAAACACTGGTGTGCTTACAGGTGGTGCAGAGCTACCAGACAGGAATCATTACACTGTTCCACTCAGATCGCTGCCGATCCACTGGGACTGAGCCTCCACACGCTCGGCATACGCACAGATGGGCGCACACGCACACACACACACACACACACACACAGATTAAAATAGCATATGGTGCAAAGGGACATGAAAAACCAACATGTCAATGCATGCCTACAGATACACACAGGAAGTATCTGAGTATCTGTCAGGGAGGATTATTATTGCTTTGTCTCAGCTGTAGTTCATGAAAAGAGGACAGCGAGACAGGAAGAAATGGGGGGGGGGATTCACAAAGTAAGGGAAAAAAGCAAAGATAGCAAGCCAAGAGAAAGACAGTGAAAAACCTAAATCTCCACTTGTTATTGTACCTGAGGCCAGAGAGTCGGCGCGCTCTGCAGCCTGGCTAATGGTGCGACATTCACCAGCATATTTCACCGGACACATTTACATTTGCTACTGCTCTGACCTAGTCATAGCACATCTCTCCCTCATTTGTCCCCTACGTGTGTGTGTGTGTGTGTGTGTGTAGCAAGAATAATGACTGCATTGATCAGCGACGTCCCCAATGGGTGGTCTTGTTCCGTCAAGGCTGAGAGAAAACGGGAGGGAGAGAGGAAAGAGAGAAAGAGAGCAGGGCCAGAACGGGATGCCCTCTGTTGCTACCCGCCTCGTCGCATTAGCCAATCAAATATCCATCTTGGCTGTCGCCTTCATGCTCCATGCAGACTATCAAAAACTAATCTGCTGCCATGTTTTTATCGGCTGTCATGTCTCTGTGGCTTGCTTCCTTTATCATCCCTCACTCCCACTTGAAAGTATCGTCTTTGGCTCACACGTTTCAGATCTGTGGCTGATTTACAAACCTGGGAAAAAATAGTGCTTTCACCTTTTTTGGTCATTCAGCTGACCTACCCAGAGTGACTTGAGTGGGAAATTAAACCCTCCAGTTCCTGTTTCCGTGTACTGATGGGCCACAAATTACAGAAAACCACTGAATAAACGAGTGGCAAAGCAGTGAATGCAGATGCTTCTATGCAGGGCATTAAGGGGTCACTAAATGAAAATGATTTGAATCATTTGTGATGTTCACCAGATCTTAACCCAACTGAACACCTATTGGGATTGTCCAGTGACACAACAAAAGGGAGGGCTGAAGGTTATTCAGTGGCAGGCCAGGAAGTTTTGTAATTACCTTATCATTATTGTATTTTCGGGAATTCCTCTTTCGGAACAGCTACAGAGAGGGACGATAAGGATTATGGGGCACACTTTCTGACAGTCTCTCTTCGAAGGCATTCATGCTTGATTGCATACAAAGAAAGTGATTGTGTGAAGAATGAAAGAAGAGAGCTTGAGAGAGAGATGTTCAAATCCTACTTTCTCACCTTGGCACACCCAGCCAATCAATGCGTGGAATGGGTGTGCTTGTTGGCTTGTCATTTTCGGAAAACTACAAATATTGTCAGATCCCCCCAATTCCGAAAGGTGTGAGGCGGGGGGGGTTTAAGGCGCTTCGACAAGCACTTTGTTTGAAGCACACTGACAACTTAAGTCGTCAATCCTATGAGTGGAATGACGGTTATACGGTTGCAATTTTGCAGAGGCTTCATCCCCTAACAGAAGTATATTGGCTTAGAGGGTGAGGGCCACAATGGCAGTCACTCCAACCATCCCTCTGGCTAAGAAGAGGGCAGTGAGCAACAGGTCTGGGATATAAGACCTGCATACAGTATGTACAAATAACTGCTGAAACGATCCACAATTAGAGAAAAGTCCAAAAAATGAAAGTTTTCTTTTAAGAGTTCTTTAAGAGTTGTTTTTTTCCTCTTTCCACTCCCATTAATCATCTCACGACCCCTCAGATTTATCTTTTGACCGCTTTGGTGGGGCCAGACACCTAGGTGGCCGTACCACTGGGCTAAACTAGCTAACGGTATATAAAGCAATTAAAACTAGCACCTGCTTTTCTGTTTTGTTTCACTCATGTCTAGAAAATTCTTAACAAGCGGATTTCTATTGACAGTTTGGAAAGTTTAAATATCTTACTGCCCTGACAGATATCCACCTATCATTGTTTTCTTGATACACTTTAAAGCAGCATTTCATTCTACACAAAAATATGCGTCTCCTCATCATAATGAAGTGATTGTTCTTCCACGACAGTTTTTTAAGAGCACTGTGGTATGTCTCACAACACATACGCATCCTCTGTCAGCTTCTTTCTCATGACACTGAAAATAAAGTTGTATATAGAGGATTTAGGCATCACTCTTATTATTTAGAAAAAAAGGCTCAACACTTTGAGGTCTGACAGCTCTGGAGTTCCATTAAGAATTCTTCTAAATTTACAGTGAGAGCAAACCGCCACAGCTTGCTGCCCACAGAAACAAGGCAATCACTCACCTCAGCACCTCTACACAGCCAGACAGCATTTACACACACACACACACACACACACACACACACACACACGCACACACGCACACACAGGAGGCCAGGGGAGAGTGCAGATGATAGTGCTGATGATTTCTTGTTGCTGACAGTTGGCTTCTCCTCTAAGTCCCGTGTGCGTATACATGTGTGTATATGCATTTGTTAGTGAGTCAGTGAGTGAGTGAATGAGTGAGTGAATGAGGGAGTGAGTGAGAGAGTATGGGTGGATGAGGATCCATCATGGAAAAGGTTACGTCTGGTGCCAGTGCAAACAAGAGGTGCAATCTGGCCGCAAACCACCAGCCAATCTAGTATACACTTCACCTTTGAGACTCATACATATTAAGGAGAAATGCACACACATATGGCCCCCCCACACACACACACACCCCACACACACACACATAAGTGCCAGCACACTGATAAAATCCAAACGCAGAAAGACAAACATGTAGTTGTAAAAACACACACCCACACACACAAATGGAGACACGTGACATCTCCCATGACACACTACTTCCTTTGCATTATGCATTCACAGCAGCATGTGTTGGGGTTGACATACGACATTGCTTTTGGGGTGCTTAAAGGACTTTGTTATTTAGTGCTTATGACATTCAGAAATTTTGGATGTTTTTTGGTTTCTAATCTCTTCCTCTGTATTCCCTGAAGGAACACGCGGGTCATTAAAAGTCAGGGCATATGGCACGACGCCTGCAGGAGATGTGGAAGGACCCCCATCTCATCATCACCGATACGTTTCTGTATTTGTGACTCAGAGAAGCTTCAAGAGAAAGGAAGGCAAAGGAGGAATCTGAAAGGGAGAAAAAGATGAAGCGAAACTGTGAAAGACAATGAAAAAGTGAGATAATTGAGATGCGAACGACAACAGTTGCGCTATTCGATTGCAAATAGAAACCAGAAAAGCGCACAAAGCCAATAAATCTCCGGAGAGTTTGGCTGATGTCTCCCAGGCACGCATGAATATTAAATGGCCTCTTGTAAATCAAACAGTGGTGTGTTAGTGAGCACTGAAACAGAATTAGGTGGGAAAGGGCAGATAATAAATTGACTCTATTTTCACGCCCGATGCCAAAAAGCTTCTCCCCACGCGTAAAGATACAGCGAGAGTACTACATGGTGAAGTGTTGGCGAGGCCTAATAGCTTCGATTTTTCTCCTCTCTTTCTTCCTACACATATACATGCATACACACACACACACACACACACACACACACACACACACACACACACACACACACACAGATACAAATGAACACTTAGTCAATAAGGGGTAAAAATGATAACAAGGAGAGTTGTGGTGTTGGCTTGATCTCATCCTTTCACACACACACTCCTTCTCTCTATCGTTGCACTCATGTGGTTACATGCTGGAAAAGATGAAGTATACACACTTGAGTATACATGAGTTTGCATGTGTGTGTCCACGCTTTGACATTCACTTCAGATGGGCAGAGGAGACACAGACAGCAAAAGGAAGAGATGGACACAAAGTATGGTTTTTGTGCATTTCTGCATGATTGTGTGGTTCCTCTTTTCTTCCCTCAGATGCAGCGTTGGATTGCAATGCAATGGGGAGGCAGAGAAGAGAAAGCAACAATGACACGAAGAGATGGAGAGAGAGGTGATACAGGTGAGAAAGAAAATCAACCAGCCCTCACACTGAGATAATCAATAAGGTCTATTCTCAGTCTATTTCCTATGGGCTGGCCTGGATAATAGCATTGTGCCAAAGCCGCCTGTGTGTAGCCTGAGAAGAGGTTCAGGGTGATGTGATAGTGTAGTATGAAGCCAGCACTGATGTGGGACTCACACTAATTGTTACTTTTGTCGTAAAGAGGCCAGAGGAATCTCTGGGAGAGGTGTTGCGGAGACACAGGTACAATGTCAGGGGGGTTTAGGTACAGGCAGATGAGAAAAAAAAGGTGCAATTACTCATGCAGTTTGCCTTTCTATGGTTTGAAAAATTGCTTTGTGATGTTTATGTAGTTTTTATTCATTTAGGTTCACACTGCCTGATTAGAAAGAAACCAGGCTTTTACAAATGAAAGGATAAGAATGTAATGAGAGAGGAGACAGATCACAATATAATATAGTATAAAAACCTAATTCAAAATTATTTTTAATCATTTGACATTTGTAAAAATGAATATGACTAAATTAAAGCTGCACTTATCAAGATTTCTTAAGAATGGATCAAAATGACTATGTATGTGAAAGGTGTCATTCTTGGTGACAAATCCACAGAGAATTGGCACACACTCTGCAGTTCCCCTTAGCTCTATGGAGCGTTAGCATCTCCCAGCTCATTGTCTTGGTTAGATTCACAAACTTTACTGTTTTGGTTCCGTTTCACCGCTCTCAGGCAGCTGTTTACAAGCAAAGGCTCTAATAAGCCCAGTGTACACTACCTACCCGGCACCAAACAGCAGACAAAGTAAACGGCTAGCTGGTGAACGTAGGGGAGAATTTAATAGCTGAAGAGCCAGATATTTCTCTGAAGAGAAAGAGAGTGAATCTCCAAATGAATCTCTCGAGTGAAACTCCAAAATGATTGCTAATGTTGCTCTGTGTCTGCTGATGTGTAAATAGGCAATTGTTTGCTAGCACATATGCCATACCAACTTTATAAGGTTCCGCTGTCCCCAAGTGGCCAAAAATGTAGTTAATAGTGCTGAAATATTAAAATCTGCAGCAGGACTTTGCTCAACAATATGTCGTTGGTGTTCTCTCTAATTGTCTGAGCCCCCTAAAGGTCACTGCGAGACTACTTTTGCATTCCCTCGTAATAAATTTTGCATTCTCTCTCGCAATAAATTTTGCCTTTTTCTCGCAATACATTTGCATTCTCTCATAATACTCATAATTCTTCTTCTATTCCTTCTGAACCGCAGTTCTATTTGGAATGGATGGTAGTGTGGAGATTCTCAAGTTAATGCATTTAGCATTGTTTATTGCACCTCACCTTACGATTTCCATTGCAAAGACGCAGATAGAACATTATCAAACCTCTGGGTAGGAGCTTTACATATTAGGAACACCAATTATTGCTTCACACTTATAGCAACAGGCCTTTTACTTAAACCTGTTTTAGCATTCAAGATTACTTTAATTTATTTTGTGCAAAAAACAGAGAAACCTGTGCAAACGCCGTACAGCTCTCTTTCGTGTATGACAGTTTTTTAAAAACTTTTCCCCCCTCTAATACTCTTTGTTAATACAACAGCCCCTTTTCAGCCAGGGAATGATTAAAATCTCATTTTATAGTTTCCATGCATCATGCGCCCGCCTGTCCCTCTGAATCTCCACCAGGAGCAGGAAATAAAACCCAGTGTGACACATGGGGGATGACGAGGGTGGAATTTCCACTCCGGTGCAGGTGAACCCAACGATTCATTAAAAGAACGAGCAAGTCAGCAGGAGTGCTATGGCGAGGAGGGATACTTGGGCAGGTGGGGGTGGGGGCTGGGGAGAGGAGATGACGAGTGGGGGTGAAGAAGAGAAGACGAGGAGTGCAGAGCAGAGTGTAGGTTTCCATCCATATGGTCAGCCAGTTGGTTGGCGGGCCAGTTGTCAGGTCTCAGTGATCCCGAGCTTCACCACGCATGACCGCCAAATCATCACACTCACAACCTCAACGAACACTCTCTGAAACGGGAGATGTGAACGTTGCAGAGTGTGTATGAGGTGTGCCAGATGTCCACATTCCACTCCTGTGGCCATTGTCACTAACATGCTCCGGTATCACGGGAGGGGATGGAGGCCAAATGGCAGACGCAGAAACCAGCGTGTCTGGGGCTGGCCGTGGAGACTGAGAGGGGGCTGGCTGCATCCGCCTGGAAAGTGACCCAGGTAAACAGCTCACATCTCAGCAACCCCAAAATATTTGATTTTATTTATAATATTTAGTTAAACTCAATTGCTTGCTTCATATTTGCCGTACAGACATGAGTGGTATCGCTCTTCTCATCTATCGGCAACAAAACAAATAATATTTCCCAAGATGTCAAACTATTGCTTTAATCTTAGGGTTAGGTTTTACAATCTGCAAAGATGCAGCAGATAGGCAAGTGATTTGCTGTTGAAAAGCTAGTCTCTTGATAAATAAGGGTCAGATAGGGTCTTCATCGTAATGTAACTGATTTCTCAGAACCCCTAATTGTCTTCTTTTAGTCCCAGAAGAATGTTAGAAACTCCCACACAATATGTTTATTAAAATAATGATAATGAAATAACGTTGCCCAGCAACAAATACAGCTCCAGACATTAAGATGGCCTTTAGTTAATATTGCTTTTGGCAAAATCGGTGAAATCCTAATCACTGGATGGCTTAAAAAGGGCCAAGACTTCTCATTGTTATGAGACTAAACAGAATAACAGAAAAAGAATAAGAAACAGAAGATTGTGCATTGTTTTCTGCTATGAAAAGCGCATGTTCTCGCTTCCTTGATTGTGACTAATAGTATTTTGACAGAGCACCCAACTGGTGTATAGGCAGTATGGGGTAGCACATCTGCTATCCTTCTCAACTTCAGCCTGACCTCTCTGAGGGAAGCTGACACACAAACACACACACATACAAACACACATTGTAGGAGGCCGCCATCCCACGCAGGGTAGCTGAGTGAGCGAGCTAACAGCCTGTGACCATGCTGTAATTATGAGCCGTTTTCTAATTATGAAGCACTTCAGTGGTTCTGCCTCCACCACTGAAACTTTCATCTTATTTTTTAATTTTATAGCCTGCAGTACCAATGACCACAACTAAGAATGATGTGGAAGGAGAGAAATTGGGTAAGGGGGGGGGGGGCTAGGTTAGTAATTACTTGGTTCAGAAATGAGAGAAAGGGAAAAGAAAGAAAAGTACAAGCCACGGGCAAAGTAAAGAGAGTTAACAAAAGGCAGTGAGACAGACAGGAACAGCCGTCCCTCAGCTGCAGTCTTCCCACCAGGTTTTTCCACCAAGAAAAGTGTCAGCGAGCTGCCTGTAAAACAGAATCATTACACCGTTAACTTCCAATCCATCTTCATTTGACCATGCTGACCATGGAGCTTCTTGAAGTTGACTGTGGAAATGGGGTGGAGCGAGGGCTAGGACCACTAAACATCCCCGAGCACACAAGCCCGAATGTGGGCATGGCCAAGAGTGAAGGCAACCTCTCTCTCTGCCTTCTGTGGATCCGTGGTTGGGTGCAGCAATGAGAGGTGACTTGTGGCCAATTGTGATTTATGTGGTGGTGGGTTGGGAGGTGCGGCACGTGGGCCGGTGGAGGGGAGAAGATGGATCCGAGGCGTGACCGAAGGAGACAATCTGATTACAGCCTTCCACCTCCTTTCATCTTCATCTTCAACACTCGCTGGTTCACTCGCTCTTTCACCCACGTCATGTCGCTATGGTAACCTGAAACCTGGTAAGAAGCCAAGTGCCTGGACTGACCTGATGGCCATGGCAGAGATGGACACATGCTGAAGGTGTGTTTATGTAGAATCCTTCCCTCAGCACAAGAAAACGTCAATACAGAAGAAGCAAAAGAGACAGAGAGGAAATTTGTAGTCATCTGAGTTTTGATTGGATCACTGTAGGGACATGTCACAAGTCTAAACCATAAACAATTCCCCAAGAAGAGCCAGTGACTATCCAATCACAACCATAGGATTGGATAGTTTTTAGCATTTATACGGTTAAACTGCTTTCATCTTTTATTCTTTATTGATTCTTTTCACTCACTTTGCATTTACAGAGTTGATTTGCTTTAATTGGTTACATTTCAGCTGACAACTCAACTCCTTTCAGTGCTTACACTTCAACTGACATCTTCTTTGAGTTTATACACTTGAAGTAGCTTTAATTTGGTCTTCCACTTCAACTGACCTTTTCTGCACAATTTATCACTTACACTTCAAGTGACAGTTCAACTTCACTCAGCATTTCCACTCCTTTTAGGATTATGTAGAATTCTGTCCTCTCAAGGAAACTTTAATTTATAGGCCATTTCCACCAGCATGGAACTGCGTGCGTTCTGGTTTTTGACCATTTTTTGAGCATTTCGACCAAATATAAATAGGTTCGGAACCCAAAAAGTTTTCAGCTGGAACCAAAAAATAGCAGATTTTCCTTGCAACCTGAAGTGGGCATGTCATATTCTATAGATGGTTGTGCTTTGTGCAATGCTCTTTCAACAAATCCTTTATTTCAAAGGTTCTGCTCAAAACTGGTGGCAACGCGGGCTGGTTCACTAGATAGCGCCATGGTTCCAAGAATTTTGAAAAGAACCGGTTCAAGAACCAGAGCTAATTTGGACACTATGTAAGACAACTCAGTGATTGGATAGCTATTAGCATATTCATCACTTCTCTCTTTTCAGTCTTTTCTTTACAATACTTGGACATCTCAACTCCTGTTTACAATTCAAACCCTTTCAGGTCACACATCTTCAGCTTTGAATAAGAAACGTTCCCAGTTCCACAAATGTTACTGGTTGTACACAATTTTCTCCAACTGCTTTCAGTGCTTACCTTACAGCGGATACTTCAACTGACATCTTTTGTCAATTTAGACACTTGGCATTCATTTCTTTTTAGACTTCCACTGACCCTTGCAGCTCATTTATCACTTACACACAAGTGGCAACTACTTTCAATGCTTGAACTTCAACTGAATCCTCATCTGCATTCAGCGCTGTTACTTCAACGTCACACTGAAATACTTTAAGTCCTTTCAATATTTTAACGATCACAACTGCAAACTTACAGCTGTGAGCACAAAATTTGGCCTTTTCTAGTTTAACTTAATTTTTTTTTAAGGTAGTCAGGTCAAGGTGAATAATTGACAGTAAAAACGTCAAGGAAACATCAAGACTTAATTACATTTGTTGCAATGATGTCAGGTTTCATATTTATGGTTTATTCCATGAACCAGTCGACAGGTCTCATAGAACATTGCCACTACATGCAATTGTAAGGAGTATGCATGCACACATACATGTCTGCACATGAACGTCATAAACTGACAAAGCCCTGTTGTGTTCTAAGACTGTCACCAAGTGGTGAGATGAGGTAATGGTGATGCAACTTTCCTCATTTCTGCAGTGAGTTTCGAATGACAAGAAGATTTTTATTTAAGATAATGAAAATGATACTGTACAAATTGAGACTTATTTTCATGTCAAAATGCACAGTCCTGCTTTAGCTCGGCACCCTCGGAGGGGGTGTGAATAGGAGCAGTGATGAGAGGGAGAGAAGGATGGATTTAGCAGGAGAAAAACAGGCGATAAAGCACTGGAAAGTTAAGAAATATAGTTTAAAGCTCAAACACTGGCACTGTCTTCCTAATATACATGTTTACGTTGGCACAGACAAATGCTGACTACCTAACACAGCCATAATGATAAAGGTAAGCAGTTCTAAGTGAGCAGCCTGCTCTTCACTAAATCACAATACAGACATAAATATGAGGAGTTGATTGTCTCATCTGCTGCCCAGAGGGAGCAGTGAAATGTTGGTCTTCACTGGATTAGATCATTTATCACTATCATCAGTGCAGTGTGTATTACATTGCTGCTGAGAGATGTGAAAATAGCTGACCACAGTGTGCAATCTACTCCCAACTAAAGCTTTCGTAAGAGACACAAGAGCAAAAACCCTGCTTAAAAATGTGCTGGATGTAGCACTTTTAATGTGAATAAATCATCATCGCTATAATTTGAGACATTACAAGCACTTTCAAAATGAAAGCTACAAAGTGATTCACGTTCAAGGGAGATGAAATACTGACAAAAGGTGATATTTAAACAGAATTAATGAGACAGAATGCACAGTAAGTTAAAGAATTTGTCACAGGAATAAATAAAATGAATAATTTCTTTCATGCAAAAAGAAAATAGAAATGAAAGTGGACGGCCCTGCAGGAAGATGCGAAGTTTCACATGGACTCATCTGAAATGAAATGCCAGATAGTTCAGGGCCACAACAAGCATTAAAAAATTAAGATTTTACAAATGGGGGAAAAAGCAGTCGAGAGATGCAAAAATAAATGGTAGACACATCTGTCGTTTAGTTTGATCAAAAGCCTACCTATAAAGTGGAGCAGCCTGACTAGAAAAGTTTTTTATTATGATGAAATTGAGGCTTGTGTCCAAAAGGACAGACCTAATGTATTTTTGGAGCAGACAAAGGGCAGGTTGTAACCGACGGGAAAAACACTGTTTATTAGCACATCACTTGCTCAGACATGCACAGACACCAAAAGGACACGTTCTTGTGTTATGCCATGTAATTACGTGACTCAGGAGGAAGCATGTACATGTTAACTAGAGTATTAAGTAATATTATCAAGTAATGTTATCAACACTGTTTCTGTTTTGTTGAAAGGCTTGAACATGGCTGTGTTAAAGGATCCAGGGACATACTGAGAAGACAGAGTTGTTGAAACTGTTCAGAGAAATTAAGTTGGTGTGAAAATAACAGGTTGATATATTAAAAAACAAACAAACACATTCTTGAGGGAGAAAGGTCTAAACTGATTTAAAGCTACTAACAAATTAGATTAAACTTTGTCATTGCACACTGTACAAACAAAGTCTTCTGGTGAATGTGGGCAGTAATCGCAGATATTTTGGAAAGTGGACAAAGAAATTCCTGACCTGACTACTTACTCCATCTAAAGTAAAGCATTTCTTCAGTTTTTGAGAACGTGGACACCACAGGGAGGACAATTGGTCAGTGGTATTAAAATTAGATTTATGGTTGCTCGGCTGTGGCTTGGTGGCAGAGCGGTCGTCCACCAATCGGAAGGTTGGCGGTTCGATCCCGGCTTCCCCCGGCCATGTGTCGAAGTATCCTTGAGCAAGATACTGAACCCCGAACTGCTCCCGAAGCTGCGCCTTCGGTGTGTGAGTGAGTGTGACTGGTTAGTTTAATTTGTACTGATGGGCAGTTAGCTCCTGCCATCAGTGTGTGAATGGGGTGAATGTGATGTAGTGTAAAAGCGCTTTGAGTAGTCAGAAAGACTAGAAAGGCGCTATACAAGTACAGTCCATTTACCATTTACCATCTATGATTTTACAGTGACTTCTCTTGTACAGTATGTGCAGATTTTGAGACTAGCAGGCTGTTTTTAGTTTCTCTATGCTCACCTTAAATCTGAGTTGGGACACGTATGTACACAAGTGTGAAGTAGAAACCTGAAAACCTCCAGTGCACAGACACTGAAAATTGATTTTTAGTGAAGTAGCAGAAGCTGTTAAACTTTTGCAATGAACAATATTTGCATATTCATAGATTGTGGACGTTTTAATGAGACAATGAGATTTTGGAATTGGGAATCTTAAAACTAGTTAATTTTGAGAAAAAATACAGACAAATTATTAAAAGCTTAATATTTATCCTAAGTCTTGTCTGGAGGTTGTCTATGGTTAAGTCAGTGTCAGAATTTACTTCATCAGCATCAATTTGTTGACGCATTAAACATGAGATCCCGGTTTAATACATTCTGTACACCTTTTTTAGCAACTTGTCTAATGTTAGAATTTAACTTACTATTATGAAACCAGCAGCTGTGGCCAAGCTCATAATTATAGGAAAGGATATCAGAGCTGCTAACCGTAGCTAGTGATAGGATGTTCAGTGTCAGCGCTAATGAATAATGCAGCACAGAGGATACAAAGCTGGAAGTCACATTGATCTCATGTCTGAGGCTCAGGAGAAGCTATTGCTAGTTGAAGAGGGTTTGTATGGTTGTTAATGAGATATGAGCTTGGTCTGTTGCTGATAATAGTTGATATGTACGGGGAAACGTAATTAGCAAATGGGCTGTACCATATCGGTCTTCTACTACACAAGTTCCATGTTACACATTACATGTACTGGTCTTTTCCAAGCTATAAAATAATGTGTCAAAGATTCCCAGAACGTCCAACACACTGCACATATCCCCATCGCATTGATCGACAAGTTCACAGACAAACATGTGGCAAGGCAGTCTGGATAAACATCCAGACAAGCAACGCTTCTGCTCATTACCCTCTGGCCTCAGCAGAGGAGTGTGAATCTGCCATGGACTCAATTACTTCCACCTTCCTTCCTTCCTTTGGATGTGACATGAATAACCGCATTATGATTACCTCTTGCTCTGTGAGGCAAGTGCAGCCCTCCCACTCAAAAGACTTTGTGTAATTAAAATCAACACAATGAAAAGCTTGGGAAATAACTTGGAGTGGCAGGACGGAAGGAAGAAAATGAGTAAGATGGGAGAAGATGAAGTGAGGCCGGGTGTGAGGAGCCTCTTATCTGGTTTGATCACTATGAGAGGAGAGAGAGAAAACAAAGATGGACAGTGTGGGGATGGAAACCTAAGGTGCCCTGTGCCTTTCATCCCAAATGACAGCAAATAACAGTGACAAATAATTATAAATTGGCACTGTAATACTCAAAAACCATGATTTGCAGAGTCAGTAAACTGCACAGAGCTAGCTCATGTTTACCAACTCACTGAGTTTCTCTCAAAAATCTCTATTGCTATTTAGGACTTCTTTTTCTTCAACTCTGACCTTCCCAGTTTAGTTTTTTCCCAGTACCATGCGAGCCACCACACACTTCGTTCACCTGACTGAAAGGGATTTAAATACGTGTGGAGATCCTTATCTGGACTAGTTTTGCTTTTGTGGATTCCACCCCTGAAATTTTCTATTTCCCTCTCAATTTGATGCATCACCTGCTGTGCACAGAGTGGATTTTCTGCCTGTGGCCATACCCAATATTGGAACTGAATTAAGGCAAATAGTCAGAGGACTCAATTAGTGGAAGGGCCATGTTCTTCTTTGTTGGAGCTTTGTGATTTAGGTGTGTGAACTGCCTGTATTTTTACAACTAATGTCTTCTGTAACGTGAATGGAACATAAAAGGGACAAAAGACTCTAAAGTACCATTGTCATTAACCTTGAACAAAAACAAATCTAGACATTAAACTGTCCAAGGTAGTTTGGTTTGAAACAACTGAGACAATAAGAAAGATTCCACAGCTTCATAACAAAAGCTAGCTGAAAAACCAAATAGCATAAAAACAACAGTAAGTCTCAGCTCAGCAGCACACCACCACTGTCTTGTGTCAGAGAGAGAAAGAAAGCGAGCACTTGGCACAGGTGTTCTTTTATAACCATCATCAGGCTTTCTTAGTTCAAACTAGCCAATAGAAACAAAGATACTGAATTAGCTCATGAGAGGAAACAGGTGTGGTGCTTCTCCTGCTCTGAAAAAGAACTGCCATGTGTTTGTTCTCCCTAAAAGATATTTAGAAGAAAAAAAAAAAGGTGGGACCCTTGTAATAATAAAGAGGTAATTTCACGACTTAAAAAAATATTATATATAATATTTATATATAATATACGACATGTACGACCAGCAGTGAGTTCTGTCTCTAACGGACGTGTCATAAAATCAGCAATCAGCAGAAAAACAGAAACACCTGTGAGGAAAAAAGAAGCTCCACCAGATCAACGGCTGAAAAAAACCTAATTGTATTAAATGAATTACAGTTAAATAAAATTAAATGATATATTGGCTGACAGGAAATAATAAACAAACAAGAAAACAAAAAGAAAAAGTCAGTCATCACCTGCAGAGAAACCATGTATAATTTTAAAGCATTTTAATGACATTTAGTGACTTTTTATAACCTAATCAAGTTGAAAAGGCAAATGCATTAACAAGCAGCTGCCTGTTTACACATCCAGCAGACAGCCTTTCCCATGTTTTTCTGGTGACAAACAGTGACGCACTGTATTAAAAATACACACACACACACACACAAAGACACGTAGAGATCCCCTGTCAGACAACCATGACCTTATATGTAAGGTGCGGACAGATGCTGTTCTCTTCACTTGTTCTCTCCGAAGCATTTGCTGCTCTTTTGGAGAGACTAGAAATGTGAAAGCGACTGCTGTTTATTGGCAGATACTGAGGGTAGCCTATGTGTGTGGCCCTCGTCTTTGCCAAGGACACACTGGTTATTAGTGATCCTGACAGTCCCCTCTCCAAACAACCTGCCAATCTCTTACATTCACACACAACTCCGTTCTTATTCATTGAATGGATTTATTTATGTCTCAAAAATCCAGGCAGCGCTGCTAATTATCTTCAGGGTTGGTTTTTCTTTTCAGCGCTCAGCTCACGCAAACATTAATGCGAGTTGAAGCCCGCCCTTTGATGGCCTTAACAAATCTACCTCTGCTCAAAGAGGCAAACATGCTTCAACAGTCAGCAAGACAAGAGAATAACAATTAGAACACGGCATTTAAAAACTCAAAGAGCAGAGATACAAAGCGGCGGTCGTGTTCCTTCATTCGTCGAACGCTGGGTCGTGACACTGTTCAGTTATCTGGAGGAGTTATCTGCTTGATGCTTTCCCTCCCTCATCTTAAACATCTGCCAGTCAGTCACACACACACACACACACACACACACTCACCATACCCCTGTTCACTCCTCAGACGTGTGCCAAATAAACATCATTAAAAGCAGGCGGTCGTTGCCCCCATGCGACACCCACCATGCGTGTCGGGTAAACACCACAACAGCTCATTAGCATCCAAAGTCATCAAATTACAGTGTGTGTGTAAGCGAGAGTGTTGTGTGTTAAGTGTGTATGTGAGCGTAGGCATGTGTACCTGTACTTACAGTGCAGGAGTAGGGGTACAGTCAGAGGAAATAAGTGCATGTGTGTCCATATGTGTGTGTGTGCATACTCACTCGACTTCATGCATGAGCGCCTGCATGTATGTGGCTTCAAGCAATGGGGGAAAAACAGTTCATTGTGCAATAAGCAAACTTCTGTTCAAATATTCATGAGTGGCCTCCTCAGTGGGGTGCAGCAGGTTGAGGCAGGTCGAGCTCATTTAGACAGCAGAGTGAGCTAAAATGGGAGCAGAAGCTCTGGAGAGTGGCTGTTAGATGAGGTCAGTGGTTTGAAACCTTTGCAGCAGTAACGAACATTTTGAAATAACAACTTTTGAAGGTTTGCTTGATTGAAAAACTTCCAAAAAGCCTTGAAAGCCTCAGATATGTCTGGTAGAGCATATTTAATTTGTCAGCAAAGAGATTTAAAAATAAGGATGGTGTTATTCAGTCATTTTCTTATTGGCAACAATTCACATTAAAAGACCAAACCCAACAATGTCTTAGTCCTTCTTTTGATACTCTCCAACTTCCCTACCCTGTAGCACTCAGCCTGCTGCCCGTTCGTTCCTATTGAAGACACAAATCTTTAGAAACAGGTCACAAATATATACTTTCGTTTTAAAAATGGCTCCGTAAAACAGCAGGGCACTGTAGTTTTTAGCAAACACTACTCAAACAGGAGTAAAAAGTGTGTTTGTCAAGGACTACTTTAAGTGGCTGATTAATACACATTTGGTGTGTCAGTTCCGAAGGAATATCTAAACTTCTATAAAGTTTGATAACTTAAGCTAACATTAGCATCGCTGGTAATACCAGATTGAGTAAGACTCCAAGGGTAATGAAATTCATCATTTTATTGCTTATGAATTCCATTTTTCATTTGTAAGAGGAAGACTGGGTTATTTCTTCTTTGAAAAGTTACATTAAATGAATAAATAAAATGTAGCCAGGTCAATTATATGCAATAATACCATGGGTAAAAGCCCAAATGGCGTTAAAAATTGAACACTCCAACACATTAAAAAATAAAGGGCGAGATGCAATATAGTTACATAGTGTGTCAGGAGCCAGACGAGTGTGAGACAAGATTTACCAGACAAAAGCCAAACACAGTTTAACATAACAGCCAAGCAGAGCAAACAAAAGGTGCCTCATTAAAGCAAATTCAGTGACAGGTTGCAGCAACAGTTCGACAGTGCGAACAAGCCATTGCATTACTTTTTTCAAATATTAGCGGTTGATTGTGTGAGACATCAGCATGAGCTTGACTTTATTTGATCCTAGACACATTTTAAATGCATTTTGCAGCATAAACTGCAGTCCTACCACTGTTAGATCAAATACTTTAAGCCACCGCAGGGCTCCAGGTAGCAACAGCAGATGTAGCAGCGCAGCACACAGGCTTTCCCTCCTCCACTTTCACAGTCTTCATTATACAGCAAACAGCTGGAGGCCTCGGGGAAGGTCGTGAGTGTTTATGTGTGAGTGTGTGTGTGTTTGTGTGTGTGTGTGTGAGTCCTGAGGGAAGGTTTTGGACCTAATTGGCATCGGTATGTCAAACGTCCATGTGAACCAAGTACGTCAAAACTTCCCATTCCCAACAAACGGAGCGGCGCATGAATGCGAATAAGTCTGCCGACCCCTGAGTGACTTTTAGCATCCCAGCGCTGCAGGCAGTGAGGACTGAGACAGGAGGGCTGGAGGGATATTAATTCAGTTTATTAAAATGGACATACAAAAAATACTCTGACTGGTACATGACCGAAAATGACTGCTGGGAGGTCAGCAAACATCTAAATAAAGTGTTTGATAAAGTGATGATTTTCTGGTGAAGGTGAAGGCACATTTATCTCTATTTGTTATATACATCATATATATATAAGCGCTTATGTCTACCTCTTCATGAGGTGTCTATGTTTATACAAATTCTGCTAGAGCGATACTGTGTGACAAAGCTTCACCCCAACACTGTCCATGATCTGATTACATTTTGAAACACTTCGCTGGATACATTTAGATATTAATGAGTAGAAAAATGATTTTCTTGAAACTACTATAAGTCCTTAATAAGTTAAGATGCAGAGCTTATAATTATTAATACTGGCCATTATATGGAGACAAGTATGCTGACATGGAATTATTTGCTAATGAATGCGAGTTAGCTTAATTGATGACCTCATTAACATAACTACTTATGTTCAATATATCAAGGAGATATGGGTTATGGACATTAAGCAGTTCAAGTGCCTCTCATTTATTATGGTTCCACCTAATCTATATTGCATATTTTAATATTTTATGACATGTTCTACTGTCACATATGATATTTATTTCACATTTTTGGGGTGTTTTATCCTACATATTCTGCACTTGTGGTTAATCTTCACAGGCTAATGTTAGTGTTTCTATTATTAGGGACTGTATGAAAATTATTAGGGAGGGAGGCGGGTCAGAAAAAGGGGAAGGATCAAGTATTTTTTCTTTTTGCTGAAGGGAGTGTATTCTGGCTTTTTAGGAGAGCAGAGGAGGTTCTTTCCCTTGCAGATTAATTTTTAAAGAAAAGATCAAACTAAAATACTGAATATATTAAGGTTTAGTATTAGGGTTAGGTACACCATCTTAAATTCGTCTTATTAATATTAGAGTTGTTCAAGTACTGAGATATCGGGGGAGGGTAAGTCAAGAGGTCGGCACAAATAAATATTTCTAACCGTGTGTAGGGTCTTCGTACAGTCACTTAGTGTTTGACAGGACAAGAGGAGAATTCCTCTAACAGATAAAAAAAATCTTTTCAATTAATTATCTTCAATTATCTTCTTGTGGAATTCTAGACTGTTTGTGCAACACAATAGGGACGCGGACATGTCAAGCAAACGCATGAACAGAGCTGTAGCTACTGTTGCGGCTAATGAGCTAATTTTGGTATTTGTTTTCCAGAAATTTGGGGTTTTTTCTTGTGGGAGTTTATTTCTGTACTCCATTGTACTGACATGCGGAGGGCTTTGAAACAGTGTTTAGACTAGGGCTGCAGCTATCGATTATTTTATTAGTCGATTATTCTACCATTTTTTCTATTAATTAATCGAGTAGGCTCATCGGATAATTACTTGTTCTTTATTAAAGAGCAATACTAAATATACAAGAGAAAATAAGACAGGTATCTTAAAAACAACTAATTTGTTTCTTTTTTAGAAAGAGTAAGTTTTATTGCTGAAATTGCATACATTATCTGAGAAAACTAAACCAATTTAGTGCATTTTATATTCAAAATGCAAATACAAATATATGAATGAACAAAATTATAAATAAAATAATCAATTTCAAATTACTTTAAAAAGGTAAATATAGTACAACCTAAAACTAACAACTACAGCCTATAACCTATAAATCAAAATGATACTAATAGGCCTATAAATAATAAGAATGCCTTTGCATTTATGTTGTGCAACTTCACTTGCAAGTTTCAGCTTCAGCTCAGGCATGACAGAAGCCTTTACTGTCTTCTTGAAAGGCTTTGTGGCTTTTGTAAGAAGCAAAAAATATTGGACAGGAAAGGGAACCGGGAACAAGAACAAGAGTAGAGATGGGCGGATCAGCGCTTACATCACCGAATCCGCTGTTTAAAAACCCATGATTCTGATCTACGCACCCGATCGTAACATTAGCTACACTGAAGTAGGCTGCTTTAAAAAAATCTTTTGGCGAAATTACATTTGGGAAATAACCTAACCATCCAGCACGCGGAGTAACCGCTGAAACGTGAGCAAGAGAGAGAGATGTTTGTATTTAATTCAGATAAAGCACATCGCACATACAGATCTACATTTTGAGCTAATCATTCATCATAGTAACACAGCTTGTTTCATTAAGTTAGAAGCTATAAATATGATTAAAGTGTGAGATTTACATTACACAAATCTATGAATGCACGAGCTTATTTTTTATTAACATTTGAATTGTGTATTTCAGAGATATCAAGTATATATATATATATAAACTCATGACTCGTGATGACGCCGCTCTCTTTCTCTCGCATTGCGGTCTTTGATCTTGAAATGAGCAGAAAACGAAAGTTAAAGAATGACACGTTCATTGCGTTTTACCGTGAAATCAGAGTTCCGCGTCTTTATTAAAATTAACGCATTAATGATTTATCTCTCATCCACCCCGCAAGTTTTGGAATCTTAGGCTACTTTTATTACTTTACCCACCTGACACGCGGAAATAACCGCAATCTGCGCATACTCTGAGTCCTTACACAAAAACTGTCTTTCTGCAACATGACACTGTGTAATTAAACGAAGCTTCGAGACAATTGATTTTGCCTCGAAGATTTTTTGAGTTCGAGTAACTCGAGTTACTCGAGGAATCATTTCAGCCCTAGTTTAGACCTTCATATTTGGAAATAAAATGGTAATACTTTCCTAATATTTTTTCTTGTTTGACTCCTGGAAAGAACTCTGCAATCTTGTAGCTACTATTTAGACGGTAAATGGAGACAAAGTTTCAGTATTTCACGGGACAGTAGGCAACCCTATAGCTAGCTGTAATATTTTGTGGGGTTACTGGTTACGTCACTTGGACGAGTTTTCAAACAAGTCACGAAGTTTTAGCTTTAGCATTAACTTACGCAAGCTAGCTACAGCTGATAAAAACTGTTTCATTTCGGCCGACAAAATTCTTGGTCCGGAGCTAGAAATGAGAAGCCTGTGTTTGTTTACTTCTGACTGAAATCAAAGCGTTTCAAAGATCACTATGAATTTCAAATGCTGAATCTGCCACGGTTGTTATCATAAAACTGCCTTTGTGCTGTGCAAGAACTGAAAGCTTGACAGGTGTAGCAACAGTAACTGGGGGGGCGGGCACCTTAACTCATGACATCAATGTGTCAACATTTCTGGATACGGCCCTGTTCCTGAGAAAGAGAGGTTGACTAACTTCTAATTACCTATAGTTATGGACAATGCTTCCATCAGTCATTATCACCAGCCATAGGGGCTTTTATAGTTCTTCTATGGCCGGTGTGTGTGTCTCTCAAGCTCTCTGGAAGGCCTCATTTGGCTGCAGTAAAAACAGTGTGTGGTATGTTTTGTGAATTAGCAGACAATGTGGCCCTGCAGACAGAAATAGCTGCTTCCTCTCAGCGTGGGCGTACCTCTCGACGCAGCTTTGTAGTCTTCGTGGCAGAACAAGCAAAAGGTTCACTGGGAGGGTAAAGCTGACACCGGATCTGCATAAAAGACATATAATCCGTGAAGACAAAGAGTTGTTGCTGCCGCTGCTTGGAGCTGTTTTGGGCGAGCATCCAATTACGGGAGCGTTATTGAACTGTGTGCCCACTAAACGTTGATTGGTGTTCTGATCCAGATCAAATTTAACAGCCGATAACAGCCAGTGGTGTGTGCGAGGGAGAAAGATGAAAATTACATTAGGAAGAGACGACTAGACAGCTGATATTGCTACATATTTATGTTGTACATTCTGTTGACCAAAAGAAAATCATTTTATATTATTGTTTTTTTCATTGCTCCTCAGCAATGGTGGATCTGTATTACACACATGCACTGTATGAACTTGCTTTTAGTTGTGTACATTTTAGAACAATCATCAGTAACATCACTGATGAGTGCTTTGGTAAGACAAGCAGATGTATCATGCTAAGAGAGAGACAGTGCATGGGTGTGTATGTGTGAGTCATTATGCTGGGTGGTGACAGCTGCTGGAGGGGAGAGCTATGTCCAGAATGGTCTGCTATCCTTCAGGGGAAGCATCATTTCAACATTTAACTAATGACTGATGGCCGGGCAGCCAAATGCCTGTCCTCTCCACTCCTGCGCGCGCACGCACACACACACACACACACACACACACACACACACAGAGACGCAGAGGTCACCTCAACCCACCACAGCTAGTAACTGGCCACTTCACACATCACTTTCGGGGACACAACATTGACTTACATTCATTCCCTGGAGACTTACCCTAACCCTAAGCATAACTACTACTAGATCAAACCTAACCCTTACGCTAGCCTAAACCTAACCTTGCCCTTACTCTAACCTTAAACCAAGTTTTCATCCTAATATGTAATGATTTACGTTATGGGGACTTGCATTTTGTCCCCATAAGGAAGGCAAGTCCTCACAATGTGACTATGTGCTTTATGTCCCCACAACATTAGCAATACACACACACACACATTTGTACAGCTATACTTGTGAGGACTTTCATTGACATAATGCATTCCCCAGCCCCTTACCGTAACCTTAACCATCACAACTAAGTGCCTAACCCCAACCCTTACCCTAACCTAACCTAAACCTAATTCTAACCCTGACCATAAAACCAAGTCTTAACCCTCAAACAGCCCCTTGAAGGTCTCTTGAAAAGTGAGGACCGGCCAAAATGTCCTCACTTTCCAAAAATGTCCTCACTCCCAAGGTCTAAAACGCAAAATGGTCCTCACAAAGATGCCTGTACAAGAGCACACACACACACACAAACGCATATGCGCATGTAAGGATAGGGTTTAAATGGTTTAAACACCTCCTGCTGTATGTGCTATCAAAATATCGAAAACACAAGTTGCTGACTTAAAAGTTGCACTTTAATTCCTGCAATTTGTCAAGTGGAAGCACGTTAATACTTTTGCTACATGTTTTTTTCCCATTTCCAAACTTCCATATCTCCCTAACCTTAACTGCCCTGCATAGCTTCATCACACAGGTGTCTTCAAGCTCGTGTCTGATTAGACCTCTGCTCAGGTTAAAGTTGGGTGCAGATAAGGAGGGCATTAAGTGAAGTCACATACTTAACTTTTTATGGAAGAAAAATATAGGTTTAAGGGTGCCCCGCCCTAAAAAGTGTAAGTACAAATCTAACAGGATAGTACAGTCTGTACACTCCCTTACAATCCGGAGAAGCGGTCTAATTAGGCCAGATTAGTGGAAACACCTGTGCAGGTGCAACACGGGTGTTTGATGACGACTTGACAGGTGGGAAATAGAAGCTCCCGGTAACCATGTACAGTTAAGAAGTAAAGTCTTTTTCTGGTACTGAATATCTTGTTCTGGTTGAGGTCTCATTGTGTAACATTGTAAGGTGTACTTGGCATGTTAAATTTACCCCCAAAGTATTATTTATTAAAATGTGCATAAAATGTGGTACAGATCATTGGTCACCACAGGATGCAGCCTAATGACTTTGATAATGCCCTGACTTTTCATGTAACGCAAACAATGGGTAGAAATGTCCCCATTAGTACGCTAGCATGACTTTTCAGCTCAAATCACTACTGAGCCTAAGTACATAAGCCTAACAAAGTGCAGCTTAGACTGATTTTTTTGTTTTCGACTGATTTTAGACAACTTTTGTCAACCAGCTGTAGTGAGATTACAGTTTTGATTTATCCTTTGGTTGAACTGACCCTTTAAAGGGTGCAGTGTATTTGAAGGACAAATAAAAATGTCACCTCAGGGAAGCAGCGTGCAGACCCGAAACATCCCCCAAGATATGCTGACAACGGCAGAAATAATTTTTATTAGCAGAATTTATGATTTAATCTGAGAAACACCAAAAGTCCTGCCCATGTGTAATGATCGGTCTACATGTGCAATGAGACAATGGCTCCAGTAACTTATGGTCCAGTTTGCATTATCCGCTGCCATATTTTTTGTAAACTTCTTTGAATAATTAAAGTCGGTGCGTTCAGTACGCATGAATATGTGCAGTGATGCCAATACTACAAATATTGAGACACTGCATTTAAGAAGAAAACTAAAACCTTCCTCTAATAATTAATTTGACACAGAAAAAAAGTCCTCTCATCTTCATAAAAAGTGTCCCAACTTGGTGAGTCCCTGACTACTTTAGCAGGACTAGTTTGAACATGATAGATGAACATTTTCTAGCTAGCTAGCTAGCTAGCTGAGCAAAAAAACATTACTTTGCTCAGCTTGACTGAATAATAAGTTCACAGTTAGGAGAAGTATTTGTACTAGGTGTCTCACTACTGACTGAAAACCATGTTGCATCTCTGTTGTGGAGTACAAACCCTGCTCACTTTCTACTCCACAGCATGGTTACATCCATGTGGATAGTTTGACACAGCTGATGTGATAGCTTCCTCCATTTTGGAAGGTCACCACTGTTGAGACAGTTTGCAATTGATCAGGTGCACAAAATCTCTCACCAAAGTTGGACACTTCACACAAATTTATTTTGCTTTTGCAAGCAAATGGCTATTTACATTGGAATGAATTGAATTTGGTTAGATATGTTGCTGTTATAAATGCTGATAGTCCTTAGTCAGGTTAAGCAGTTTAAGCTTAGTGACTTATTCAACACTATGCAGATACCATGCCAGTAGGAAAAGGACTTACAGGATATATTGGAAAAAGTTATACAACTAAGGTTTTGATTGGGAGCTTGAGGGTGTGTGCGATGTGTACACAATGTGCACACACAAACCCCAACATGGACAAGGAGACAGAGCTGACTTGTCAAACGGTGTCACCATTTTGTCATGGTGAAACAAATGGTAAATGGAGCAACGTTTGGGCGATGTCTCTTTTGGGTTGACTAAAAATACACCGAATCCATCAAGCAAAGCAGTGGGGGTAGACAGAATGAATGAACCCCTGAATGACTCTGAGGTGTCATTTACACAGCGTCTCTTCAAACTGCCTTTAACTGTACAAAAGTTTGTGACACGCTGTCTTGAAATAGAGCGTTTACTAAGAAAGCTAAAAAAGTGAGAGCGTCGGAGTGTTACAGAATACATTCACATTCACGAGTCAACACAGATCAGCGAATGGGGTGTCCGTGAAAAGAAAGGTCATTTTGGGTTCAGCAGTATGCGTTTGAGCTCTGACAGGTCCTCTGCAGGAAATCTGTTAACGATGAAATGTTGCTTTTCCTGTACATGAGTCTAGCCTGATTTTTGTTCTTTTGAAGCTAAGTCTTTTGATTTTTGTTGTGGACCTCTAACTCAGTTCTCAGGTCATTCCAAGAATTAAATCCAGTTTTATATAAACAATACATTTTAAAAAGAATAAACTGCATCTTCAGTCATTTTATCCTTTAGTGTGCTGTATTTATGTTCTCTGCCTGAAAGAGTTGCAGTTGTCAAACTTGTCAGTTTCAAATAGCCTTTCTAATATTCATTCCTCACATTTAAACTTTTCTACTTACAATTAAAAATGCTGGCACTATTGCTCGTATGTTTCAGGCTTCCTCTCTGGTTTTTCATGTGCAGCCGTATCCTTTACCCGCACAGAAATACCACTGTTTGTCACATGTCACCTTGCATTCAGGGCTCAGACATTTTCACAGCTTGAATCCCGTATATGGACTTCATTTCTGCTGCAGCACAAAGAGAAGCCCGTCAGCCACTACCTGAAATTAGAGCTGAAGCAGTGCTTCTCACACTAAATTGCGCTGGACGTAGAACTTTGTCGAAGGAAACCTATTTCATGTGTCCACACCAAGTCAACTGCATTTTGACAGTTGCATTTCTTTAAGGTGTGACAGATAAGCCACTTGTAAAAATAAACAAGGAAACATAGAAATATTGGCGTTGAAAGTGGCAGCGGCCTCTCTATAGTTGAGAAACACAGTGGCAAATACGTGATTGTTACATTTATTTCCACACACGATCGTGGCCCAAAACACATCAAAAACGCTTGGTTACTTTAGCCTTGAAATGTTGTTGCCTGAACTTGCTTATGTCATAAGACCGAGATTCATCTGCCTCCTTATTGATTCTTTGGCCATCTGATCACCATAGAAACGGAGTTAGATTGAACAGGACTGTATAATGCGTCAAACTGTCCACTTTCTCATTCCTACAGAGAGAATAAAGCAGTGAAATATCCTTGAGCAGCTAACCCTGACCTCCTGTGGAGAGGGGAAGCAAAAGGAGAATTCTTTCCCAGCTCGCTGGTCTTGACGCAAGGTGTCATAGTGACCTCATGTGGCTGTGTAGCGACACTGCAGTTTGGAGCCAATAAATAATCTGAATTAATAGTTGAACTTTTTTCATAAACAAAAGATGACAGAGGCAGCGGCAAAATACCTTAAATTCATTTACTTAAATTAAAAAAATGTACATCACATCATCCTTTACAATAGACATGTCGTTTAAAAACTCAGTGGTTTTTGTTTTCTTCACTGTACATTTCAATCATTTGTATACAAATTCCTCTTTGACCAAAAGAAAGGGGGAGAAAGAGGAAGTCATTATAGCTACTGCCACAGATGACAAATTAAATACTCATTGTAATGTCTGCAGTTTTTCCCCAGTTACACTTAGGCTTTAATTTGCAATTCACTGACTGTACCAAGTTTTATGACAACTGTCTCAGTCCGTAAAATAGGACTAAATCTTGTAAATTTATTTGAACCTTTTTAATTTCACTTCAGTCTGATGATATTAAGGCTGTCTGCAGCCTTGAGGCAATTCATTTGTAAATTGTCCAAAATGAGACAGGAGCCCTGGTACAGTCCGTGCTGTACACTCAGTGTGGAGCACTAGGATGTTGAAATGCTTTAGGAAAACCCTTAATTAACATTTACACACAGTTAAGAGGAATTACATATTTAATACAACAGCGAGGACACCAGCTTAAATGGAGGGGACCTTGAGAGGACAACACCAGTTTTTGACAAGGTCCCTGTCACTTACAACAGCAGTTCAATCCTCAAACTGTCCTGTATTATTTGCCAGTAGGGATACACACAGTATGGCAGTCATTGAGTGCAGCTTACTGTTACATAACATTAAAGGAACATTTGTGACATTTTGGGAAATATGTTATTCGATACTTTGTCGAGAATAAGATGAGAAGATTAAAACCAATTTTATGTCTAATTTACCACTTTCATTTTAAATTTAATACGGCCGGCATTATTTTAAAGAATTATTTTTTTAGTGGCCCTTAACAAACATCGTTTCCCATAAGCCCTATCGTAGATTAAATGTCACAGCTCAACAAACGACGCGAGTCCATGGACGGCAGGCTGCAGTAACAGCAGGGCAGGCTTTGGTGATTATTATGGTATGGCTGTAACCAAGTTGCTCTAACTCAAGCTTTTCGTGTGCTTCAAGTGAACGAACTACATAGTGACAACAAATCTTTGAACTGAACTGTAAAAGAAGATTCAAATCAGTAAAGTGACTCATAATTTCCACCGCTCCAGTAAATATCTACCTTCAGTCAGCAGCATAAAGACTGGAAGCTGCTAGCCTGGCTCTGACCAAAGGTATGAATAAATAAATAAATCAGCACTAAGCTAAACAAAGCTAAGCTAAGCGGCAGCTGGCGTTAGCTTCATATTTAGCCTATAGACATGAGAGTTGTATCAACCTTCTCCTCTATTTCTCGGCAAAAAGCCAATGAGCGTCTTCCCCAAAACTATAAAACTGTCCCTTTAACATTTGCCGGATGCTTTTCTCCACAGTGCCTCACTTAATGTGAGTGCAAACATTTTAAATCAAACATTTGTTTTATTTCTGCCTTCCGCTACACTCCTCAAAAGGTGCATCAAGTCACAACGGACAAACTAAATGTCAAAAACACCGATGTTGCCATATCAGTCCACCATGACCATCTCTGCTCTGTATGGAGCCTGTGAGTTACTGCAAATTACACTACACTGTAATCAAGTACTGTGACGTTGGATATGAAAATGTACATGCCGCATGAGGTTTAAAATACTGCGCTTGTTGTCACTATGATTTGAGTTTGCTATTGGTTAAAGGTGAGCAGAAATAGTCATGTGAGTGGTGCAGAGCCAATGAGAGCTAAGACATTAATTCAAGAACAGCAGTCCAGTCTTCATAACTCCAGAGTCAAAGGAATTCAAACTGTGTTGTTAAGAAAAAGGAAACAAAAACCCCCAATTCATTTTTACAACCTTTTGTAAACATGAGCGTAGGCAGAATATGGCAGACAGAAAATGAAACATTTGGCAAAAAGAAAAAAAACAACAACTTAGACATTGAGAACATGATACATTCTGTGCTTTATCTGAGTGCAGCCTTGTCGGGGTCTCCCAGACCCCCCCCGCCCCCCCGAGAGCTGATTTTCAGAGTCAACAGATTACAAAAGGCTTCAGGTAAAAGCTTTAAGACTACGGCGAGCCATCCAATCACACAGTGAGACAGCGTTAATTACTTTACTGATTCCACCTGCTCTAATATCGGACAGGTTCCCCCCGTTCATGGATCCAATTTATTCCTAAACAAAAATAGAAAATCCATGTCTGGGAAGGCAGCCTATTACTAACAGGCTAAATCATACAAATGGATGTCAAAGAAAAATATCCATTCTTAATTAGTTTTAACTAAAAATAATCTTACGGTTCTTTGAACTGGTCCATTGCTTCTCTGGCAATTTCATATCCAGCTCAGTTGATTCTAATTACTAATGATAATAAGAGAACTTGTATAGACCTCAAGAGAAACCTTGACATGTTTAGTCTCAGGGCAGTTCTGATGGGAAGAAAACAGAAAAGAATACTCTGGTTTTCTTAAGGGAAAGGTGACACGAGTGATAAAGTGACTGTTAAACTAAAAAGAAGTGAGTATAAATGACCAGAACTAAAGTAAATATTCAAATGTCAAGGTCTCCTATTTAAACAGTGTTTTGTAAGATTTACAGAAAAAAACTAAAGCTTGTGCTGCTGGGCGTCCAGTAAATAGGAGCTGGGAGTGTGGAATAGCTACTCTACCGTCTCTCATACTAAAATCTGAAGAGAAATCATGTCCTCCAGTCACATATCCTGTGTCCATTCATCTCCCAAAACACGGTGACGTGTCGGGTGTAGTTTGGCATTATATCTCTACACAGCAAACCGTTCTGCAAGAGTAAAGACCTGCTTTATTCTTGGGAACGGTGTCTTAAAATAAAGTGACGACGAAATATTCTGTTCAGTCAAGACCTTTAACCATTTACTTCAAAGACTGTTGAAAAAAAGCCTTCGTTTAGATGATCTGGAACAAGGGGAAGAGCACCCAGATTGACAGTCTCCACTCACTGTGGCTTTACAAATAAGCAAAACAAGAAGCAAATAAACAAAAACGGAACTAATTAGGCATGTGTTTATAGCTCATAGTCCTGGTTTTCTGACTCGAAAAATGGACTAATGAATCCAGGACTTATATTACTGCTAATATAACTTCATATCACCCAATCAGAAGGAGACATGTTTACATTTCTAATTCAAAGACTGAAACACCACAACAAAGTAATCTATCAGTGGTTTCATTTTCAAGTCAAAGTACCGTCTTCTTCTATGGTCACTTTGGAGGTTGTCTGGCTGGCGGCAGCAGACATCAATCTGGCGTTAGTGCTCAGGCTGCATCTGTGCTACACCGAGACCAGCAGGATGACCTGCGCTGGCTGAAGTAGTCAGAGAAATGAGAAATACCACAGGACATAACTGGTAGCTTTGAAACTATTTGCTAATACTGACCATGGATTCCAGCATTTAAAGTCTACTCACTGCAACATGAATGTCAGGAATTCCAGTTAACGTCCTAATAAAGTGCAGAGAGAATACCACTGATGGAGACCAAAAAAAAAAAAAAAAAAAGGAAATCTCTCTATATATGTACAGATTGTGCCTTGAAAAGAGAAGCTTAGACACGGGATGCTATGTTCTTCACTGTGACACGGCTCTAAATGGCAGTCAGTGTTTGAACCATCTAACAGTGGTTGTGCTCTCGTCTTGGACACAATCAGCAGCTCCAGGACCACCAGCTACTAATCCCAAAGGCTGTTTGTTGCAAAGACAAGAAACAACGAAGAAGACATTTTTGAAAAAGAAAGGCATTTTTGAAAAAAAAAAAAAAAAACCAAAACACAACACTTCACACTTTACACGTTTCACATACGCACACCTACTAACACCGAAGCGGATGCTGAACGCAGCGTACATTTTCTGTTTGTTAGATCGACAAAGACGACTACAACACAAGGTCGCTGCTGAAATGTGTGCCTAGAAAGAAGAGGAAAAAGTCAAGAAATTAGACAGCAGCAATGTAAACTAACAGAAAGGCTCTGCGTCAGTCAAATGGTGACCTGACATTTTCACAGCTAAGAAAAAAACAAAACAATCACTGAACACTCACACACTCCTAGAATTTTGTTGGGCTATGCCAGGAGGCACCAATCAGCCGGGTACATGTCTAGATATTTCAACATCAATGGTTGGTTTTGCACTGATTTATTAAGCTAAAACTTTGTTCCTACAGATCAGTCTGGCAGTTAAAAGAAACCTCTTGTTTATCTTCTGGTTGTTTTATGATTAAGAAGAAGAAGTCACTCCACTGTGAGGAATGAAGAGAGGGCCACTTGATGGAATTTAAGAGCTTCATTTCTGCATTTCTGCCCACATACGCGCACACACATGCAAACACAGAAACAAGTAAGTCAGGAAACCAGTCAGCCAGTCAGTTGGTCAGTCAGGTGGGGAGAGGAGAACCAGCCCCCTCGCCAGCCTTCTGCTGACTGATAAAAACCACAGCGATCCTCACTCCTCCCAGAACCACTTAGCGGATTTTGTCCATTACTCGACGCCCACAGAAAGTGTGTGATGTAACTAAATCCCAACTACACGGACATGTAGCCCACACACCCACATCTCCCCTCCAATGTGGCCTTAACGAGAAATCCACCAATCAGAGCTGGCCGATGACCATTGATGAGGAAGCTGATGCCCATCACAAGAGGAGGAGGAGGCTTACACGGAGCAGAGGAGTGTGGTGGGTTTTTTTAAACTATCTTCCAGTCCAGTTGAATCTGAGGAGGCTCTCTGCCGCACACTTTAGCCCCAGTATGGAGACCTGTTGCTGGGCTGTCTAGAGCTCTGCACTGGCTGGTGGTTTGGTGGTGGTCATGATCTTCATGTATTGGGTAAAGATGGTCTCGAAAGCCTCGTCTCTGTGGATCATGGCACCAAACACCAATGGCTGGAGGACACACAAATGCTCGGTCATTAAGATCTACATCGTACACGTAATAGCTGCACGACCTTGCAAGATGGTATGCGATAAAGTATTAAATAAGTCTAAAACACAAAGCAAAAGAGCTATGAGTGAGGAATATCTTATCTCCCTAAGTAACACGCCACAGAACGTTCAGTGTTAAAAGTCACTACACTTATTACCTCAACTAGACACCAAGACGAAAACATTTTATTCACAAAAATATATGATATTACTAATAAGATGGTGAAACTATAGTGTTCCACCTAAGTTTACTCATGCCCCCATATGTGGCTGCTAATATGCAAGGTTGCCCAGTCCGGCTTAAAGCTACTGGAATCATGATCTAAAATGATACACATACTACAATATGTACTGTTCATCTCATGTACTATTTTAGTTCTAATTCTAGTCATGGCCCATGGAGGTTTAAAAAGTAAATAATTGCAAGCCTTAACACTACAGCTTTGTCTGCAGGGGGCAATTATCTTAAAGCTAAATAAATAATGAACAAACTTGCAATCACAAATGAATAAAATGTCCATGGAAGAGAACAGCACCAAGCAACGAAAGGTAGTATTAAAGTCCCCCTTCACTCAAAAAAGGGTTTTGCTTATTGTTGCTTGACTTGCATGTTCGAGCTTCACTGTGCAGAGTGATGTATGTGCCGAGTTTAACACTAGAAGTCTGTTCCATCTGCTGATCGGAGTTAAATCTCAGGTTAACACATGTATGTATGAGCAGGACTTTGTGACATCACAACTAGTTTGGTCCAATATGCAACTTACACAAGTGTGATGGGGAAACTTAAAGTACACCTCCATTGCACATACACTGCGAATGGACTTCTAGTGAAATAGGGGACGTCTTGTGTCTAGTAGTTAAACTTTTGAAATGAACAGTATTTACATATCAGACAGAAATTCTAGTTTTAAAGAGTATTTATTTTATGTCTTAAAGCATGTCTAGAGGAGATCTTTAAGGTAAAGGAACAGTAGGAAAGTGCAGAAGAGAGTTTTGCAAGGCTGCAAACACATTACAAATCGAGGTACCTGCAAATTAAAGATATTGCTTAAGTTTTATTGCATAATTCACAAAGGGTTTGTACAACCCATCTGAAAAATTCCATACCCACGTGGTTAAGCCCGTGAGCTTTTTTCTAAAAAACAGAATCCATTCAAATCCAAAACCGACCACATGAATCTAAACAGGGGGAAAAAAATGAACTGCTTGACCGGCATACCGTACCTTCTGAGTGGAAGGAGTGGCTATAGAGATGCCCATCCCACTTCCTGGTAGGACTGACAGCACTTTGTACTGGAGAGGAGTTCAGAAAAACAAGAGGGTTATTAACATTTTAATTGCACATAATGCTCGTATACGACGAAAGAAATAAGCGAGTGTATAGCCTCATGCCACATCGCTTTCAAATTCTTACATAGTGGACAACAATGTGTTTTCCTGCCTCCCTTTTTCAAAGTGTCCACTTATGAGAGTGATTACCTTTTGTATGTCAGTGATGTCCACCAGTTTGATAACTTTATTCTTCTTGGAGGAGCTGGATCTGGAGCTGGAGCTCTCAAAGCACAGGTAACTGGATGGAGAGGACGAGAGAGGATATAGCTTGCTGAAAGGGGTCTTGGAAAAAAGAAAACCAGCGTGCAAGCAAGACAGACGACAAAGTGAATGGACTTGTTGTCAGTTACATATCCAAAGAGGTGAAGAGATTTAAAGATCAGATATTCTCAAGAGGAGGGCTGTCCTACTCGATCCACTGCTGGCTGACTGAGAGACATGGAGGGAGAGAGGGAGGAGATGGTGTAGCTCTTAGTGAAGAACCTTTTAAAAAGGTACTTAATACCACAAACCCATTGGCCTAAATTGTTACCTGCTCCTCCTCTCTGCTCCACCTCGGAGAGTAGCTTCTTTTCCTCTCATGCAGTCAAGAGATTTAATGATAACGGATGCCCTCCTGAGAGACGATGTCCTACTTACTTCTCTGTGACGTAGAGCACTCCGTTCCTGATGTAGTCTGTGGGCATCTTCCGGTCTCTGTTAATGAGGCAGCACCTCCAGCCGTTCTCACACACTGAAAACACAGAACAGTGAAAACGTTGTTTGCAGTACTAGTGATGAAAACATCCTGGTAAATGCTAAACATGTGTACAACCTGGTTTGTTTCTTTTTATTCCAATTATGTTTACTGTTTTGCACTCAAAAATCTAAGCAAATTCCTCGTTTTTGTAAACCTACTTGGCGATAAAGCGGATTCAGATTTTTTCTGATTTAAAACCGTTGTGAGAAAATCGAAGAACAGATTTTTGCTTGATGATTTCAGCTCGTAGCCTTATCAAACTTCCAGCCACAAGGGTGGATTAAGCATTTTGAACTTGAAATGACAGAAATGGGGATATTGGGTGCACTCAGTGCAAATGAAAACTGGTACATTGTTTTGGGGTTTTTTTTATGCTGTAGTAAGTCCCCTCACCCGCCAGAGGGCGCTCTGACTCCTGCAGGTTGAAGATCTCATGAAAGGCTCCCTTCTTGGTGCTGTGGGAGCGCCCCGTCTCCTCCTCTCTGCTCACCCCACATGGGATGGTGGCGAGGCTGCCCCGAGAAACCACCGGCTGAACCTGGAGGGAGGAGGAGCCAGGAAAGGAGGGGGCGAGAAAAAACAGACAGGGTGACGGGAAGTCAAAGAAAAATCGCCATGGAGACAAAAAAGGGCATGTGGGAGAGGAAGACATTTAGGAGGGAAATAAGATGGTGTGATGATGAGGGAAAGGAGGAAGGACAGGGAGAAATATTTACAATCAAGTATACCTACGCATTGTGCCGTACCATCCAATAGGACTGCATGTTACCAGAGCTATTTAGAAAAGTGGCCAAAATTGAAACAGCTCAACTTTCAGTGTTGCATTATGTGCTTCTCTGCATGTGCATCTTCTTTGCAGCAGGCTTTGCAGGTGTGACGTGCAAAGCAGAGAGTGAGGCCATCATTCACTCAACATACATAGCGACAGTTTATAGGCAAAAAATACGTGTTAGTTTGTGGAAAAAATAAAATTAGGATAAAAACATATGCTAATAAGCCACTGTCCAGGGTGCACCCCCCCTAAGGCCCAAAGTCACTGGGATAGGCTCCAGTCACCCGCGACCCCTAACGGGAACAAGTGGTAGAAAATGACTGACTGACATATGCTAATAAAATATTTAGGTGTGAGGGATCCTTTTATTGCTCAGTCCTCTCAATGTAAGTGTTATAGGGTTGTAGGCAATTAATTGACATTTAAACAAAAGCTAATAGCAATTACATTTTAGGGTTAATTACTACTGTACATGTAGTAGAGAACAGGAAGGATTTAATGAGCTAATGTGACAGTGGTCAAGGTGCTACTCTATGTGCATTATAACTATTCAGTTAACACTACTTCTCAGAGCATCTATGTCGATGGATCAAAAATGTCAACAATCAGGGTACATGTGGATGAAATAAATCAAGGCAATGTTAAACAATATTTAATAATGATTACAAAATACATTATGAAATTATCGACTATAAGTTATTGTGACATTTTGATCCATTCTGTCCACAAACACTGACGGCCAGTCCCGAGGTGTCTCACACATTGCGCACACACACGCACACACACACGCTTTGAGGTGAGCTAGCGGCACACCCAGGCACAGTAGAGGAACCAAAGGGAGACACACCAGAGTCCCTACCTTCTCAGTGCCAGAGAGCTGAGAGAGAGAAACGACAGAGTACACCTGTGACTGATGCCACAGCAAAGGCGCGCACACACATGCTCACACACACACACAGTCCTACATCTGAGAGAGACACATACACTCTGTGGTGTCCTCACAGAGAGGGCAGGTCATAAGCTGTAATGTATTATTGACAAGAGTGATGATATTTTGATACTTCATTGATCTCTTTGCTGACAACAGGGGGCTCAGTGGTGGGTAGACTGACACTTCAGTAGGTGGATTCTTGCCAACATGAAAGACTCAAACTGACCTACAGCTGAAGGATGTTCTCCAACTATCGCTTTCAAAATAAAAGGTGTAAATGTTCTGCGGTCTTTACAGAAATGACATGTTATTTGTAGATGTAACACTTGACTTTCTACCTAACAAATTCCTTGGCGTTTTTAATGTTATTAAAATTAGCTTCCTTGATAAAGTAGCCTCATTGGCTAGTTATACTGCAATAACCTTTATTCACAGAAACAGTTATTCTATTCTGTACACAAAGCTACTGTAAATCTCCAGTGGACCTCAATGGCATCAATGCAGCATCTGCTAAAAGATCTGTGACACAACTGCAAAGCCTCTATAGGTATAAACTTGGTCAACTTAAGCTTTTCAGGTTAGCGAAAGAAACGGCTTAAACAAAGAATTAGGGTAGCAGAAATAATCCCCATGCGTGTATGTGGGAGTCAGTTAACAATTACTTTAAGAGAAGAGGCAATGAAGGAGGAGAGACAGCAAAGAGCTGATACAGATGTATGTATTTGTTTCGGCCCCCTCACCCGCCGGGACACAGTGGCGTTGGTCCTCTCTTTGAGCTGAGGGTCTGTGGGAAGGCTGTTCCACACGATGTAGGGTGTGTCGTACTTGTCCCGCAGCTTCGGACAGCTTTTAAACAGGAAGTCTATGATGAAGAACTTGATACCGGCATACAGGCCTGGAGAGGAGCGAGGGCAAGAGAGGGAGAAAACAAACGCAGAGTAAGGAAAAGGATGAAAACATTGATATGGGAGAAAAAGCGACAAAATCTGGTACAGCAATCTTACTTTTCAAGGCCTTCCATTTTCAGGTCAAAGCCTTCTATCATTGTAAAACGTATCCTTCACTTCATTCAAATTCTTTCACATGATTTTTATTTTAATATCTTTCCCATTTCAGTATTGTTTGGTCCCACATATTGAAAAGAGCTTTCAATGGCTATTCACACAGCCGGTGTTTGGGACTGACTTTACTGTCTTTACTCACAAAAACATTATTGCAGCAGAGCAGGGTGAAATGGGGTTTACAAAGGGAGTCAGTTCTCTAAACTAACCTGCGCTAGCCAAGAACAACACACGAATAACAGTGAGAGTTACTAAACACCAAAAATGCTGAATGTGATAGCCAACAGTGACTGCGAATACTGTTGTTGCTGTAACGCCTGCACACGTGCTCCAGACCACAAACTGATTTTAAAAAGGTTTGACCCTAATCAGACCTTTTGATATAATGATGGGCCAGTTGAATAATGCGCTTTTTACTGACTTTATTTGTTAGTTTATTTACAGGGGCAGTACAGACAATCGCGTCAACAATTATCTTAGCTCCAAGCGTCTTCCAAGCATATATGAGCCCACGGCACTTTGGAGACACTTTATTTACAAGAAACAGTAGGAACTAATATTATCAGATGGGCGTGCCAATAGCCTGCAGCTGCCCCTCACAGGGGGAGGGAGAGCAGTTACACAAGTGCTGTGTGAATGCATTTGTTTGTGTGTGCTGGATTGAGTTTAACGATTTGCATTTCCTTCAAGCCCGTATTTCACGAAGGATAAAGACGATGTGTGTGTGTGTGTGTGTATTTCTCTCACCCATCATGAAGCCCATTAGTTTGTATGGCAGGACGCAGGAGGTGATGAAAGCCACCCACAGACAGATGTAAAGTTTCCGGGTGCTCTCCGGCTGCACCCACATGAACAGGCTGACAGATAAATGCACGCAAACACACACAGACAAGGGAGAAGAGAAATAAAGACAAAAGAATAAGTCAATCGGTCTTTATAAGTATAATTGTACGCTATTTGCATACTTGACCCCAGCATTTAGTAAAATACGAAAATTTCTTTTCACTTACTTCTTTATCTTCTCCAAAACATCTGCCATCTTACCAAACAGGTTCTGTAAGGAGAGTTTGAGCACTGTTAGAACCAGTATGGTTTCATTATCTGGGTACACTGATTTGAGAAGTAACATGAGCGGTGTCCTACCTGGGCCTTTTGTGCAACGTCAAGTACAAGCTGGAACTTCTCCGATACAGTCAAGTCTTCCTTTGGAGGCTCCTGCATGAAACAGAGGCATACGTTAACGGGACTACATATGATGCATGCTGATGCACACGGTTGCCTCCTGACACACAGAAACAGGACGCGGTGGAACAGAAAGTGGGAAGTTGTCTCACCATGGGTTCAGAGACCTCAGGCACAATGCTCCACTGGATCCTCCAACCTCTGGAAAATAGGAAGTTGCGAATAGTGTAGGTTTTTATGAAGTTTTTTATTTGGATGAAATTAGGCCACCAAACTACTATTCAGCCTCTAAAGCTTGTGTCTCCAACATCTTTACAAACTTTATCACTTTTAAGGTCACCAGGTGTCCCAGTTTAATAGTCCAAGTCCAGACAGATGTCTGAAAAATACTAATGTGCCCTCATTTCAAAATGATCGCCAAAATGCCCCATTTTAAATTATTTTGTTGACGTTTATAGAACTGCATTCATGTTTGCAGGTGTGAGCCTGTTTACCTTGTTGGCTATAATGTATAGTCAACAATAATAATGATCATAAATATAGGCATGTGTGCATGTATTAAAAATCTGCCCATTATCATCAACACACATTTGCTGTAGTAGCTTCATGTTTTTATGTGGCTCATACAGTGATAAGAGGTAGCACAGTTGTGGCCTCAGTGGTTAAGTGTAATAGGGATTTTTACACAAAGCACGCAGTAAATCTCAAATTTCAAATGAGCCATGGCAGCAGCATAATGACCACATAGTAGAAACTGGCACAACGGATGTTTCTCTGACTATCCTCTGAGGAGAAATGTTTTTACCTGGCAATGAGGTAATTTAAGGACAAGCGCAGGATCGCCAGGAAGAGTAACATGGGAATGGCCCAGCCATGCCAAGCAGCATTCATGTAGATCTGCAGGCAAAAGGAAACACACACAGCATTTGGTTTATTGATCGTTTTTGCAGAGTTGATCACGGTTTACAAAGCTACATCTTACATTAATATGGATTGAATTTAATAATATACAGGACTCAGGTCAGATTGATTTAAAATATTTTAATTATTTCAGCCCAAAATGCAGTTGAATTGTCAGTCAGTCATTTTCTACCGCATGTTCCCGTTCGGGGTCGCGGGTGACTGGAGCATAACCCAGTGGCTTCGGGCCTTATGCGGGGTCCACCCTGGACAGTGGCCAACAGACAACCATTCACGCACACATTCATCCACTAGGGACAATTTAGAGTCCAGTTGAATTGTCAGAATTGAAATACAATGAGTTGATGCAAGGACTCATTCATAACAGGAGCCTACCCACGCTGACAGAAAACTCCTAATTTCTATAGTTTTACAACAAGTATTCATTTAGCTGTCACTCTCTGTCACTAACATAGTGCTATATCCTTCGTAACCACCAACAGTTACCAATCGTTATTTGACAGACCTCTATGAGAGAAAGACAAATTGATGATAAGTTGAACATAAAGATTCCCTTTAATGATGATTTAAGACACTGACTAGAAGCATTTAACTTTGGGCAATATTATGCCAGTGGAAGATGCTATTAGAGACACCTGTCAACACTAGAGCGAGATCCTCTCTAGATACGGAGATGGCCTGGGCATGTATGGCCGCAATCAGTGGGTTGAAGATGATTTAGCATAATCACTGACTGTGGACATTAATGAAGACCTGATCAGAGCTCTGCGGCCCTTGGCAGAACCACTGCAATCTGTCACTGTGGAGCAGAAATGACATTGCCATTCATTTCATTTCGCTGTCATGTTCAACCAAATGGGCTCATCGGTCAATGTATAGATCTCATCTTTTTGTCTATTAAAGCTTAGAACTTAATCAACATGAATCGGTGTCACTCAGAAGTCATATTTTGTCTGACAATTGTCGTCCCAGGAGACAGCCCAAATCAACACAATAGAGTCATGTGTTAGAAATGATGAACAAGAAAAGTGCACACTCACAATGAAGGCAATAGCTGAGGTGTAGACGGAGTGCCAATTAGATAAGGCGGAGAGGTTCCTTAAGAAGTTGGTGACAGGTCTGGCTCCTCGCTCTAAAAAAAACAAGGGTAGAGAGATATATTCAGTGTGGTTTAGGACAGACACATAATGGCACTGTGGCTGTTTTTGATCCATTTTCTTTCTACACAGATTTCAAGGCACTAGAAAGAATGGAACTTTTTTTTTGTATTAGATGGAGGACATTTCTTACTAAAAAAAACTGTAATGGGTGGTCATTAAAATTCAGTGCATTCAAATGAAATGTACCGTATTTTCCGCACGATTAGGCGCACCTAAACGCCTTCAATCGTTTCAAAAGCTGATCATGCGCCTAATAATACAATGCGCCTTGTATATGGCCCAGTATTAAAACGCATACAGGTCTCAGTTACGGTAAGCAGCCGCGACTCGATTTTCCCCCGTAATAGTGCGCAGTGCATGCTGGGATACCGGGAAACTGGCGTTTCATTTCCATTTTAATATTTTTGTAAATACCCTGAAATGGCTCCTACCAAAAGACACGCGTACAACGCTGAGTTTAAACTCAAGGCGATAAGCCACGCACAAGAACACGGCAATAGAGCAGCAGCGAGAGAATTTAATATCAATGAATCAATGGTGAGGAAGTGGAGGAAGTATGAGGATGTCACACACTCTCTCTCTCTCTGTGCGTGACTAGCGTTCTATTGTCAGGAAATATCACAGAGTGTGGCATCGTTTCATACAGCGATGATCTTTGTAAGAGTCAAAATCTCTGCGGAAACAGCCCAAGCAGCTAAAGCTCTAAGTTACAGTGTGATCGTTATTTTAACACTGTGATTTCCAGCGGAATTATTTCTTACATATCGTGTTAAGGAATATAAGTTAAGATTTATCTGAGAGCCAGATGCAGTCGTCAAAAGAGCCACATGTGACTCGCGAGCCATAAGTCCCCGACCCCTGATCTAATGGATGCGTTATGCATCTAATGGATGCATAACGCACCGTAACTCCAGCCTCTACTTTAGCGCCTTATGCGAAGCGTTTTATTAAAGGTGCGCCTTATGATGCGATGCGCCTTATATATGTAAAAATAATTAAAATACGTCATTTATTGAAGGTGCGCCTTTTGATGCGGTGCGTCTTTTCGTGCGCAAAATACGGTAAGTGAGTTTTTATTGGAAAATCATGTGCAGAAGCCAAAGGTACTGGAACTTTATCCATAGTCATCGTCAGCATTTTAGCATTACTGCACTTTGTATTGGCTACTGAGCAGCAAACAACTCCTCCAAAAATGTTGTACTGACAGCAAAGATAGTATTTTAACTGTGCTTCTAGTATAGTTTCCTATTCGTTTGTGTTTGCTTTGAGTACTCACTGAGTCGCCTCATATTTTCTGTTAACCTGGATGGAAAACACAAAAAAGTGAAGGTCAGAACACGCACAGATGCTCGTGTATAAACACGCATGTGCATCAAGAAAAAAAGCTGCTTTATGTGCTAGAGGAGGTGGTGACTCTTTGGCCTTCGTCAGCCTGGCATGACTCACTCGCCTTTACAAAATGGAGAGAAGAGGAGAGAAAGGAGGAACAGAGAAAATATGTGAGAAAAGAGCTTCCAACTCCCTCAGTCCTCTCTCTCTGCAAAATACAGCCTGATCTGAATACATCTCATCTAGCAACCGACTTACTGCAACTGAACACTTCAAAGAAACAGTGAGTCAGCTACAGTGCACTGGTAGCACATGTCAAAGGTACATACAGTACAGTTCAAGATTTTGAATATTATGTGTACAAGTGCATATTTAAGATCTAAAATATGATTATATTCTTCAAAGAAAATCAGTAAATGTACCAATTCCTGACAACTGTGACAAAGTGCCGTTTGGCGGTTTGACTCCGCATCTGCTTGAACCACCGCAGAATCAATACCTGAGGACCGACACTTCACGTTCTATTCCTCAGCAGCTTTCACCTACCTTTTAGCACTTAGTGGTTCCTCGGCCTCCACGGTGCTTTCCTCCGGCTGGAAGCGAAAGTCTTCGATGTAAACCCCGAAGCGCTCGTACACCCACTTCTGCAGCCGCGAACTCCAGACCTCCTTCTGCTGTTTGTCTGCTAAAGAGAACAAAAGGTTGTGTAAACACCTTAGACTAGGTACGTTCACCCACCCGTATCAATAAGGGCTGTTATCATCTCCCTACAGTTGAAAATATTAACAACCATAAGAAATACACAATTAGCTGTGTCCTGCTCGGTGGGCATCACCAGGAGCTGCTCAGTTGTCCTTCTGGATCCATCCTCTTCCCTTAAGTTTTACAATCTACACTTTTCATCATAATTATATATAATACAATTTCAACCATTTCATCATAATGATTTCTGGATCCGTCCTTCTACACTCATTTTTTTCATCCAACATTTTGTCATTATAATTGTATACACTATGATCTTCTGTTGTGAATCTATTCTGTACACACGACATCTATTGCATGTCTGTCCGTCCTGGGAGAGGGATCCCTCCTCTGTTGCTCTTCCTGAGGTTTCTTCCATTTTTTTCCCTGTTAAAAGGTTTGTTTTTTTGGGATAATTTTTCCTTATTCGCATCGAGGGTCTAAGGACAGAGGGTGTCGCATGTTGTACAGATGGTAAAGCCCTTTGAGGCAAATTGTGATTTGTGATATTGGGCTGTATAAATAAAATTGACTTGAATTGGTGTAACTGCTAAGTATATACTAATTGACTGCGTTTTTACCGAGCAGTTAGCCTTGGTGACAAGTGACTGAGTGAATGTGAAGCTGAAAGGATGGTGGGGGAACCTCTCAGTGAAATTTGAAAGTATGGCAAAATTAATGATGTTGATTTATTATCAACACAAGTATTTTTGTGCTGATGATGAGATTCTGTTAACAGCCATTTTAACTTGTACTTTAGTTACCGCAGTCCGATCAGCCCAAATTACTGTGTTCATCCTCTGTCACCTATCAGATTATACTCACTTTCTCTCGGACCTTTTATCCACACAAACACACACAGGCTTAATCCATCCTATAAAAATAGACATCTCCGACACTAGTTAGAGCACAGGCATGCCTGCCCTAGATGAAGTGATCTACAATCATAACCCACTTTCCAAAATTAGCCACTGTCTCTCCCTTCCATTCTCTCTTTCTAAAACTACACACACATACACACACAAGTCACTGGAAGTCAAACTATGACAAAAAATAGGAAGAACATACACGCAAACACACACATTTCAGAAATACTATCTGGCTATTACTGCATTAACGAGCTCCCCTCTTCCTTCACCTCACTGACGTATTTTCAAACACATACACACTTGCATTCTTATTGCACTGATATTGGCAGTGCAGATCTGTAGTAATGACTGCAATTAACCTCCATAGTAGAATAGTTTTGGATGCATTCGTGTTGTTGCATGCTTTATCTTGATCTAACTAGCTGTACACCGGAAACCAAGAAGTAAGTGCGTATTTCTGTTGCTGCACACACACTACACACGGCTTTATGCTCTTAGAATAACCCAGGAAAACTTCCGACACTCCGTCAGCACTCACACTGTTCCCGTGGAGCACAACACACATCCTACATCCCGACCTCCCCTGCACACATGCGCACACACATACACACACCTCTTGATTTACTCCCCACACTTAGAAGACGTCAAAGTCTTCCTTCCCTACTCATTTCCTGTTAGTCTCTGTGGACTCCCATCCGCCCCCTTCTTCCTCCAGGGTCTTACCTGTTCCATTGTTTGAGGGTGACTGCTGTTTCCGGGGAGGCTGTGGCGGAGAGTCCTCCAGCCTGGGGGGGGGGGGCAGAAGAGGAAAGATCTAGTGTTAGTCTCACTTCGCTATTGTCAGAGCTACAGACCCACAGCAGCCACGTCTCATGCACGTCTTATATTTATGCAATTTCAGTCCTAATTTGCCTTTGTGAAGTCACTGTTACAATCTCACATCAGGTGCCAGCAAAAACAGAACATTTCTTGGACAATCAAAAACAAAGAGTGAAAAGAAGAGCCTACACTGAGACTAAGAGAGCACACACTTATAACCTCACACGTTAGTTTTACACACTGTGTAAAAAGCTAATTCAATGCAAACGTGTGAAATGGAGCATAGAATATAGAAAACAGAATGGTGTCTCCATCACTTGTACTGACATAAATAAATAGGTGTTAATGCAGAAAAAAAAATAAAAAATCAATCAAAAGATGAAACAGCATTCCAAGGGTTTATTGGATCTGACATGCTTGTTGCCCTTTCATCTTTAATGGTAGTCATATTTCTTGATAATGGCCATGAAATGCTTGCTCAAAAAAGGGCTGTGTTCTCTATCTCAACAAAGCAATTATCTAAAAGTCACTAAAAGTTAGGGCTTCAAGAAATAAGTTAGCAATGTTTCAATGTAAGGGGTTTGTAATCACCTAATATTGTATCTCTTTGCCCTATTTTGGATTTTATTATTTAGTAATGAAAAAGAACCGATAAGAGTATAGATAAGAATAAGAGTAGTAGTATCGCCAACATCACTCACTTAATTTTGGCCACCAAGCCCTTCTGCCTTGCTTAAGGACACTTGGATAGCCACAGAAGCGCCTACATTTCTCCAGTTGGATACTGCTGACAAAGGATTAACTGAAGAAAACGCCCAGGTCATGGTACATTAGTTCACCTCTTACCAAATCCTGAACTGTCTCTGGCATTCTTGAGGCCGTGTTTCTGTGCTAAAAATCACTTTGAGAGCACCAGTGGAATTTCCCATTGGGCAGGCACAGAAACATCATCCTATCACACACACACACGCACGCGCACGCACACGCAGTGCCATACATACACACCCTGGGTTTAAGGGGGGCTCGCTTGGTACCAAGAGACGCAGGCTTTTCCTGACACCAGCATAGCTACTATGTCAGAGAGTGCACTTGGCGACGCACACCGGCGCGTGACTTGTTTCTGTTTTTTCTCTCTTTCCATCTCCCTCCAAACACAAACACAAACACAAACACACACACACACACACACGCACACACACCCTTTTGGAATTCCCCGCCTACCAAGCTGCTGAGCTCTATTTATAAAAGAAACCTTGAGTAGCACTGGGACTGACACACTCCTACATACCATCCAACTTGACCTATGATAAACTCTGCTGAGCTGAAATGTTACAAAGTGCAGTGTCACCATTTCCTGTCATTCCCTCATTATTACTTCCCATTTCACACATTTAGCACTCATCTCCTGTCGCCCACGTCATGCACTTGACTCTGCTCTCTGTCTTCTTCTCTTACCTGGTCTTGAGCACCTCATTCATCTTCTGTTCCAGGTCTATCCTCTTGCTTCGCTCTCTCTCCAGCTCCTGCCGCAGAGAATCCACATTGGTCTCTTCCCGCAGCTTCCTCAGCTCCTCCTCTGGAAAAAACAACACGAACGCTGGAGATCAGCATCTCGAATTTTCATATGAAAACTGTGCAACCCTGAGAGCTGCACACACACACACACACACACACACACTTGGGGTCATGAAAGAAAGCATCTGATAAGAACGTAAGAGGGTTATACTTGATGAGAAACATTTCATCCAGGATTTCAGATACACAACCCTTTAATTTGGGGGAATACAACTTTAATTTCACTAAAACAGAACAGAAAGAATAGAATTAAATTATGGGGGAAAAAAAATGTTTTTAAAGTCAAATCAAATTTGAAGTCATAGAAATGGAGAGCTTTTCAAAAAAACTGTCTCTACTTTGGGTCTACTACTATGTGTCTCCCTTCATCTATCTCCTTCACCTCCACCTCACTCTTCCTGCTTGTCAATCGGCTCGCAGAATGAAGTGGTTTCAGGTATCAGGGCTTTCAAAGCCTGGGGTATAGCATCAGCGGTGTTTCCTCTCTGTCTATTGTCCCTGACTAAAGGGACACATGAATATTAGAGGACAGGAGGCAATAAAAGTGTGTACACGTGCAGAGGCACAAATGAATTAATGCTTCTATACATTTATGTACCCGCGGAATGAGGCACACAAACCAAGAACATGCAAAAGCACAGATTAAATCCATTTGAAAACACACACAAAATTACAACAATATATGCAGAGAAAACTAACTTTGTGATTGCCAGCAAGGCTTTCCTTAAAAAAAACAAAAAAAAACAAAACAGAAATTGTGAAGCTCCATCACACTCTGCTGTGGCACCACTTTAATTGTAAACACATCATACTGAGGATTCATAGGAAATAGTGCAGCATTACACCACTACATACACAGTGCTGATAACAGAAGTACAAGCTGTGCCACTGAGCACTAAGATCATTATCGCTACGACGGAAAACACTAGAAACTCTGCCTGAACCAGCAGTACCCTCATTCTTCTAAGGGACCAAACTGAAAGTGAAGAAAGTGATAAAAGCAGGGTTACGCACCCCCTGCAGAGGAAGGTGTAAATCACCTGGGCCCCCCTTCTTCTCCCTGAGATCATTTCATCACACAGACGGTAGGGGATTCATATTACAAGAGTTTAGCTGCCAGTTTCTGTTTCTCATCACCTAATCTCATATCTCACTCGCCCTTTATCTCTTCCCATTAATGCTAATAAAACTTTCATTGCCAACACCTCCTGCAGCTAAAGCATCTTCAACAACACTGTGTGCTTTTACTGAGGGAACGTATATACATAGCTGTATACAGCAATCCATTTGCTTAGTATATCTCCTTTTAAATTTCTGGTTTAGTAAGAGCAGTAAGGCACATTTTGGATTTCCTTTTGAAAACCTTGTAGATGGCGGGCATTGAAGAGGAACGCCAAAAACAAAGTACGATTCTTTCATCTCTTCATTCATCTATGTAATATGACTCTTCTCCTAAACTTTCACCCCTCCTCCAGCTCAGTTTGCCTCTCTCCCTCTCCTCATCTGTTAAGATACGAATGTGTTTATGCTGCAGTATTTGTAATTGTAAACAACACAGAGTGATTGAGTGTGTGTGCGTCTGTGTGTGCGCGTCAGCGTAAGCCACAGGCCGGCCAAAGGTTGCTATGGGCTAAGCAGCTTAGCACTGACTATGTTACCCTGTGCAGAGCCACAGCCAATTGTAAACCAATCACACAAATGGCTAACAGCAGCCGCGATGCACCCTAGGTGGTGTAGGCAGAATTACAGCAGTGATTTATGCTATATTGAATAGCAGTAGCACCTGACAATCTCCCTTTACAGACAAATGACTTGGCTTAAAAATGACTTGATACTTCTACTGTCAAACAAAGTATTGAACGAGAATTACTTCAGATACTCTGACAAAGTTTTGGCCACTTGGGGGCTACACAATAAGCTGTACACATTATACTGTAATATTATCATCTTATAATATTGATATGGAAAACTACTGCCTATTTACACATTATGGCTGATAATTACTAATCATCAATGATGACTTGTAATGTGGAAATGGTCGCTCATAGTGACAAACCCACATAAAAAATTGATCTGTGCAGCTTTACGTTACTTCAGTCTTTGATGGACTGAAACACAGCAGTTTCAAAGATGAATCCCCCTAATTTAAGTTGCATTAGTCCATTTTAAATTCTGTAGTCCCAATTTGTGATTTACAATAATGTAACTGGTTAATTTTTTTTACATAAAACCATTTATGGTGCCGTTCTAAAGAGTAAATACTAGGTGCACTATATTCATATGATGCCGTCACTCATTTGCTGTTGTCCATACCTTCAAGCCCCTGATCTGGTTCATCTCTTACCCTCTTTAATCTCACCACACTGTCACTCGCTTCCTTTCCCCCCCAATTTCCCACCCCCATCCTGTATGTTACTCCTTCCCTTCACCTTGTGCAAGTAATACTGTGTATACATACCTCTACAACTCCTTAACCCTTCCTCCACCCTTTTCCTCGCCATAGTTTCTTTCCTTCCACACTGACCAATTCCCTCCTAACACCAGAAACAGAGATGCCTCATTCAAAGAGTCCATAATACTGTGCTAGATATGTGTGTGACACAGCACAGCATGACACAATATGCTATGTGTGTCAGACACGGTCAGATAGAGTACAATCGTTTTCCTGTTCCACAGAGGCCCTCTACATCAGACAGCATATTAATAATACTGTCAACACGCCCGTTCCGCTTCTAAAATTGGATTGCTGACTTCTATATATAAATCTTCACCCTGGGTTACCATATCACAGGGTCTCTTTGGCCATTATGAAGGCTAGTAACTAGACCATTTATCTGCAAAACAGACAGGGGATTAGCTAAATGCCATGCCAGGAGATGTCACGTTTAATAGCGCTGACCTTCTCTCCCATGCAGGCTTTCGATGAAGCTCTAATCTCTGAGAGAGAAAAAAGCGGACAGCATTTTGATAAGAGTTACACACATTATATTACTGTATCTGTTAACAAAGGTTGGAAAGCAGCAGGAAATCTTGGTAATGTTGAGGACAGTTAATTGCGATTTGAGGATGCCAATGAGGCCAAAGGGGGCTAATGTGGTCTTGTTTAGTTTAGGGAATACAGTACAGTCACTCAGTACCGGGAAGGGTTAAAGTCAGAAGATGGTCAAGCTGCTGACGTTTAATATTTTTTTCGACATCATTGCCATGGGTTGAAGTCAAGTTTGTCTGAATACAATTCATTGATCATATTTGTGTTGACTAATATTTATCTCACTAGGATAGAGGTTATCTAGTGGTAAAGACTAAAATTGACTGACATTCTGAGGTTTATGAGCTGACATACTGTATGCTTATGTTGCCTGATATAACAGAGATGAGGCTATCTTGGTATTGCGTTTGCATTAAGTTTACAGCAGGGGCTGGGGCGACTCATCGACGTAATCGATTATGGAAATACGTTGATGGCCGTACCCGGTCAAAGCATGGATGACCCCGGAGAACAAGCTGCAGGACAAAAATCTCGCCTACAATCTCCCCTCGCTCGACCCCTCCGGTGGCGGCTACTGACAGTCGCACATGCTCTGCAGAGAAACACACACAGAGAGTCTCCTGTTTATGTAGGCCTACTTATGCCGCTGTTTTGTAAAAGCTTGTAAGTGCACCTGCCGATGTCATTCGGTACCACACAGGTTTCAATCGTTTCGATAAGCGACGTCATTAACAACAAGCCCCCTTCACACGAGACTCACTCGCGGCTGTGAAAACTGACTCACGGGTAAAGAACATAGTGCTGACGAAGAACGTTAACAGTGCAGACACCATCCCTGTATGTGTCTGCACTGTTTCTTTCTTCGAGAGAAACAGAAAGGCAGGTCTGTGTGTGTGTGTGTGTGTGTGTGTGCGCAGAGACCAGAGGTGTATGCGTGTGCGAGTCTCTCTCTGTGTGTGTTTGTGTGCGTGTGTGTGTGTGTGTGTGTGTGTTTGTGGAGTGAAAAGCAAGTTGAGCAGATTAAAGTAGTTTGTGAGCAAACACTAAATAAGGTGGAGAATTAAGTAGAATTAAAACGGTGACATAAGAAATAACCTACTAGAAATAGGGTAAAATATGAATGTGTTCTTTCAAGTATTATAATATTTTCAATAGACAAATATATTTTTTGTTGCAGAATTGTGCCCTGCAGTGCACACTTTGTTTCTTGTTACATGTGTTTGTTTTTAAGAGAAAATGATTGAATAAAATTTAAATATATATTGAAATATTAATGAGACAACTTTTTGATATTTATTTTGGTTAAATGAATTTTCATATTAATCAACTAATAAAATCAATCCTTAGAATAACTGATAAATTAGTCATTAGATTAATCGACTAATGAAATAAATAATCATTAGATTAATTGATAACAAAAATATTCGTTGCGTGCAGCCCTAGTTTACAGTACCACCTCTGTATACTCTGTAGTATACAGTGCAGTGTGGTTTCCATACAAGGTTGGCTAATGTACAGAGGCTTTAGTTATCTTAAGTTTACAGCTCAATGTAATTATGTTAAACTTTCCCAGAAATTCCTGATTTGGAAGCTGACAAACTTACTGAGGTTGAGGTTGCTTTTGTGGCTTTTGATCTTATCGACAGCTCCACTGTAAAGCAGCTCAAAGCTGTCAAAGGTGCAGTCCTCCATCTTGCACAAACCCATTCGTCTCTGCAGTCGGCCAGTCCCCGGGACACTCATGCAGGAACGGGACGGCAGAGTGGCCGCTTTGGTTCTTTCTTGAAATCGAGCCACGGCTACAGCTTCTCCTGGTCCGGTCAGGCTTGTTTAACACCTTCTGCTACCTAATGAGCTCAAACCTCTTTAAAGCCCATCAAACTTCAGGTATATCCTCCTTGTTCACATATCCCATCCAGAGACCAAGGGGTCAAGGACAGGGTTCTTGGGGCTAATCTGTCACCAGCAACACAAGAGACTGTTCTGTGAGGCCTCCACACACAGAGAGTGATGGTCAGTGATCGGAGCTGGTCTGAGTGTGTTAGGCACTTGGTAAAAAGAGAAGGAGGGCAGCGGAGGTAGAGAGAGGTGGGGCATTGCTGGGTGGCCAGCAGACTAAGAGGGCCTGGAATCAGAGATTTCTGACACACACACATTATGCATGTCCATGTGTCGGTATGGGTTTATTTCAGTGGTTGTGTACGTATATGTTTGTTGTCTTTTGGTTTGTGCATGTTCACATTTGCGTGCAGGAGCATGTGCGAGGATGCGTCAGTGTGCCATGGGTACTGTAAACACGCAAGCAAAAACTAATCGCTTTTCATCTAAGCAGGCAACATTTTTAAGACCTCTAAGGAAAAGTACTGTGAGTTTTTCAATCCAGGTCAGAGACTCCTTTCAGTAAAGGAAGGAGGGGACACGGGGGGTTCAATGACAGAGAGAGCAACAGCGAGGGGGGGGATCGGCTGCTTCACATTGGCCTTTCATTGTTCCCATTCTCTACAGTGTTTGCCCCAACACTGGTTGACTGGAGCAGAAAGGAAGGTTGAGCTTTGTGGCCTCCAGCCAATCTGCAGATGTTAATACACCATTCAAGACACTGACCAAGGAAAAAGAGATGGGGAAGACAGGGTTCAATATAGAAGAAGAAAACAATATAAACCCAGACCTGGCAAGTGGACAGTGTGAGAAAAGCCAAAATGTAACTGGCAATAAGAATAAATGATTTATCTACCCCCAATTGTTCCTGTATAATACGGACTACAACATCATCTTTTCAATTGAGATATCGTGTTCTTTCAGTTTTACCTTAGAAATGAAACCTGTTGCAAATCTACACAGACAACTGTTGATACTGCCCTCACTCTGCTAGTGTTTAGTTCAAAACAAGTTTTACAGTGTCAAATGAGCAAATATTAGGCCTGGATATTAACAATTTATTCAAAGAGTTCTTTTTCTTCTTCTTTTACCTTTCAGATTTTGCAGTTTTTAATTATAGCATTTTAGTTGAGGTTGTACTTGGAGCAAGTACAGTATTTTGTCTCTCTTTTGTTTTGCATCTTTTTAAGATTATTTTTCCTCTCTGTGTCCTCCTTCCACTCTGGCCCTGAAATCTCTGGGTGACCCAGATTTCCCTCACTTGTTTCAATTGTCCCTCCTCCACAACATTAAGTTGACATCATGGCTAAATCTCAAACTTTATAGTCCTCCCTGCAACATCCAAACAAAAACAACACTCTATCTTTGCTGACTGCTTGTTCATGTGGCACAGAGGCACACTCCCTGACAGCAAATGTGTAGGGAGTAGTTTGACCGTCTTCGCTCTCTGTGGATGTCTACGTTGCCGTGCGTGGTCTGTGTGCATGCTCAAATATTTACGTGGGAAAGAAACATGGAATAAATAATCTAGATAATAGATAAACAATTTTCCATGATCCAATGTTGTGTCAGCAGGGAGGACAGCATCTGCTTGTTTGGGAGAACGTGGTCAAGACTACAGTCTCCTCTCAGAACTGGGAACCAAGTGCTTTCAAGGAAACCGTAAGGAAAACAAATTCCATTTCCATGGTTCAACAATGGAAATTTGCTAGAAAATACATGCAATTGACTTGATATTAAAATGACATACATTCTTTGTGATAGAGCCAGTCATTGCTTTTATCCAGTGAAATGTGTGCACACAGGTTCGATTGTCTAGCTTAACTCTGACAGAACACATACAGTATGTCGTGGACATGCTGCCTGAGACTGTTAACTACCCACATGGCCACCTGTTACATTCTCACGCGCTCGGCTACAGCTACTGAATGATGACTAAACACTACTGTATCTGAACTCATGCGGCTACAACAAAATTAACATCTAACAACTGGGACACAGGCTGGAATGCAGTGCGAGTAACTAAAGTGAAGTGAGATATCGGCACCAGCTGTGCGTAAACACAGAAGTTACATGAGTTACAGGTCCATTTAACATGACATTCGTCTTCACAAACCCGAACGTCCCAATAACCGAAAGCTGTCAGGACCCATTCTGCCTCAACGACTTAATTTCCTGTTGTAGAGAGCTCACCTGTGACAGTAAAGACTAAGTCTCCTTAGCAGGAACTGAGGAAGGTTTTTTCATTATCATGCAGCATGTCCTGCAGCTGTCTTAGAAGGAGAATTAATCATCGTCAGAGTACAAGTCATCAGTAATGAGGCCCGCAGAACACTCAATCACTTGCATAATCATCTCCAAGAACACAAAACTAAGATTTCTCAATTACCTCACTTTTTCTGCTGTCTACCAACTCTCCAGATACTAAAAAAGGTACACAATATGCCCATCAATTACTGAAATCCATTTCTTATATATTTGACTTCTAAATGTGTGTGCTTACTATACTCAACTGTCATCCTAATCTATCTTATTCGAGGACTCAAAGAGCACAGCTAGTAGCAATGCTAGTAGTGTTGCATCATAGCAAGACATTGCCAGGGTTGCTACAATTCAGTTTGACAGCGGTTAAGAGTTACTTCAACAAGACATTTCTAGAGCAACAAATACGGTAACAGTTCGATCAGTTTTTAGCAAGGTAGTTCCTTCCAGGAGCTAAAGGCCCTGCACACCCACACAGGTGTTTTCAATTACTCTGCCTAATTGCTCTGTTTCAAAGAAGACATTTTGACGTTTCACAGTAGGAAAAGCACAGGTCTAAATAATACAATTGACAATGGCTGAATTCCATTTAGCTGTGTTGGTCTTGGCTTACTGGGACACTTGAATGGAACAGAGCTCTTGTTAATGGTATTAGGGGCACCCGTGCTTTTCCTGCTTAGTCAAAATGTGACATGAGCTACGCAGGGAACTACGTGACATTACCAAGCTCAATGGACTAATAACAATAATGACGTGTACGACGTTGTCCCGCCCTAACAGGTGCAACAAAACTAACAGAAGGGTGACGGAGCTTTCAATCAAGGACAGCCTGTAGACCCCCACAGTTTTGAGGTCTAACCAGACAAAATAAGTGAAAACACCTGTGTGGGTGGACTATGGGTGTTTAAAATGGATACTATATCTCTGGACTCTTACTAATAACCATTATTTTTTAAATATCTCGCAGTGGGAAATAAGACCCTTCCTCATGTCTGTTTGATATACGCCACTGGGCTGTTCTTGTTATTCCGGGTGGTTTCCCAGTACCGGGGGGGTTTGTTGAGTACTAGGTGGTATTGTGAAGAACGCATTGCATTACAGACCTATTGCGATTCATCTCTGACTGCGTTGTGCATGTTTGTGTGTAGCCTTTATGTGTGTGTTCCTCTGCCCAGTGTGAAGTAGGACAGCAGCTAGGACACTGTATTGATCACCCAGTCACTGTAGTGCACAAAGCCTGTCCTGTTCCCCTGCAGTGACCTTCAATACACGACCTCAAACGGGAGGTCTCTCTCTCACTCACAATTAAACACACCCGCACACACATCTAGATCGCTCAAATGTTATGGAACTAGTAGTGGTAAAACCAATAAACTACTAGTTAGTATAAGAACTAGTCAGGGTTCCTACAGCATTAAGGCAAGTTAGGCTGAAGACTTAAAGACTTTTTTAATGTCACTCGGAAAGAAATTTAAAACAAAAACTGAAGGAAAAAACAACATGATATCAGTTACACCGACACCTGTTACTTGGGATTACGGACAATTTTGCCCAAAGTTGATTGCAACATAAAACATGACTTTTTTGGCCGAGTGAAAAAGTTAGATGATCTGCTTCAAATGTTTGAACACTTTCTAGAGTGGAATCCATGGAAAACAATGAACATATTATATTATCATAAAAGTATCAATCTGGTTTACCTTGAAAAAAAGCTTGTTTGTTTATTTGTCATTTTGGTCTCCTACTCTTAGAGAGTTAGACTCCTTCACTGTGAGTGATAAATGATCATAAACTTTCTCTTTACCCACCGCCATTTTCTCGTGAGTAGGGATGGGTATCGTTAGGATTTTATTGATCCTACTATTCTTATACTTTTACATGTTAAACGTCACTATGACAACTTTTACCCTTCCATTTGTTTTTATTGGCTCTCTTGCATGACATACGCTATACGTACGCAACGTCAGAAAAAAAACCAACATTTCCTAAAATCCTAATTCCCATGTCTTAGAATTTGTAAGACTTTTGTAAGGATGACTGAAGACATTTTAATACCAATTAAGGCCTTATTTTTAGGTGAATGAATTCAATGCCCTTTAAGACTTTTTAAGGATCCCTGCTAGTAGTGGTAAAACCAATTAACGCAAACACGTGCACACTTTAGCCTGTTAGGTCTAGGATGGACATCAACAAAACAAATGTCCAGTGCATCTGTGCTTCTGTGTAATTATTCATTTGGCTTGTGTACTCCATAGCCACATGAGTTTGTGTTTTTTGTTTTTTTTGCACGCATTGCAAATATCATTTCAGAGTACATATGAGGTATTTTGTAATGCAAAAGCTGAGATAGACAAAGCTAGCGATATCAACCAGCCAAGACTAAACAGTAAGCCAAAGAGAAAAGCAAAAAAGAGGACACAAGAGCAAAGAAAGAAGTAGGAGTGAAAGGGAATAAGAACAAAAGCAAGAGAGACCTAAGGAGAGACAGAGAAGGGAAGCAATAAAAGCTGAGCACATTAGAGCTGCTCATATAATAACATGAGGTGATTTCCACTGGCAGTACCCTCTGATATTGTAGCACCAGTAGGAGGGTCAGTACAGCTCAGCTCTGTCACCCGCGGGACATATTCTAGTGGATATATCCCTCTGCTTTTACATCCATTACTATAATAATCTAAGAACCATCACAGGGTTATCACAGGAATCTGTGTTCTCCAAGTGCTTATCTGAAATCTTCGGGCGAGGACTTTAGAAACATACAAAAATTCACACAGAAGCGTTGGTCATTTTAGACACACTCACACCGAGTGCAAATACAGTGTTTTATGCTAAAACACTTGCATAATTTACATCTCCATTGTGTTTGTGTCTTCTGCGGTTGCTGCTATAAATCTTCAACCTCACAGAGCTCTGCAGAATAGAAGATGAAGCAGCCAGTCTGCATATAATGAAGGAATGGTTGACCAACTGATTACTGAGAACTTCATGATTGGAATTTGAAATTTGTCAGTCAGTGAGACCAGCTGTCTTGGACTTTCAGACATACCATCTCCATAGCTAGGTACCAATAGGGGTATGTGGGAAAATACTTTTTTTGTGTAATTCTCTTACCAGAATTACCGAAGCTTACCTACACAAACACATAACGCTTAACCAACACACTATAGAGACTGCTAGGGTTGACCGCCATCGACCACTGATCCCTCTACCAACGTAACTTCGTGATTGCTGCCACTCTCTTGCTCACCAATAAAAATCACTGAGCACTGCCATGTTCCTTAAAAAGGAGCCACGCTACTCTTGTAACAAACAGGGAGGAAAAGGGTGAGTGCGTCGTGCTTGCAATGTTTCACAGTGGACATTGTCATATGCCAATTTGGTAGACGTCGCTCAACCCTGGAGACTACTGCAGCACTTCACTTGGTCAGAATGAGGTGAATCTAAACGTTTATTCAATGATGAAAACATAAAAAAGACACAGTGAGAGCATTCTGCCAGCCCTTTAAACAAATGTGATTAGTCTGTTGTGGTGTGTGCATACACAGAAACATAATGAGAAGAGAGAAACAGGGGAAAAGATGAGAGGAAGGGAATAAATAAGAACCCGGAGGAGAGAGAAAGAAAGAGGAAGAGAAGAAAACTGAAGGAAACACAACCATAATACAGCTATCATGGCCTCCGCTATGTATATATGTGTTAGTCCCTTCGATGTGATCTCACGTCCGGAAACACGGTTACAAATTAACCAATTGAGCGCCCTCAGAATAGCACTGGTCAATCACAACAAATGTTGGTAGGTAAAAGGCATGGGTCATTGTATCCAAACACACACACACACACACACACACACCATCTGGAATGGAAACGCATGCCTCCTGTGAAGGCTGGAGACAATATACTTAATCAGTGTGTTTGTTTTGGCACACAGCGTGGGCCCCGGCTGTATTTTAGGCAGGGTGCGAAAGACGTCAGCGCGAAAAAGAGAGAGAGAATACGCCTACACTCAGTTCACTCTGAATGTGAAAGAGATCCAAGAAGCTCAAATCATTTCTTGGGTTAAATGCTCATGCACCATTAGAGGGATAAGCACAAAACCAACACACACTTCAAGGATGAGTCTCAGTTACTTTCGCTCCTGTTTCCCCGACACATCATTACTGTCTTCTTCCTCTGGGGAAGCATGGTTTTAAAACTGTTAAGAGGCCAAAACATTTTATCTTCTTAAGTGAAAAAAAAAAACTACACCGTGAACTTGAAGCTGAACTGTAAACTAGATTAACCCCGGGAAGACAAGAAGAGTTAACTAGCGGCTGGCGACAAAAGAGGAACTTATTCATATTTTAGGTGTTGAGCCGATGTTCTCATCTAGAACAACTTAAAATTAACAAGCAAGATGTTCTGTCTGGTGAAAACAGTGACCTTTCAATTATGAAATTAGGAACCATGAGTGATTTAGAGCTGTAAATAATTATTTCATTGTTGATTAATCAATTTTTTTTAATAAATTGTTCTATAGCTTTATAAAATGTGTGAAAATAGTGAAAACGTCACATACAGGTCATAATTTACCAGATCCCAGTATGGAAAAACCTGTGAGAGTTGATCTGGCTGTAAATGTCTTTACAGCCTCTGGCTTGTTTTGTCTGACCAACAAATTCCTGTTCTTGCAGTGTAAGGCACACCTTCCCACAGTATGTAATGTTATATAATCCTTTAACAGTGATGTTGAAAGGTTTTCAATGTAGTGAGTCCCCGCGGGCCACAGGTGGTCATTTGCGTGGGTCCCAGGGACATTGGTGCTTTTTGAAAAAGTGTTGTGTTAAACTCATGTTTGATGTTATGGTTATAATTATAGTTATTCTTATATGTTGAAAATGTATCTGAAAATTAAACAAATTAAGTACAAAAATCTGTAAATACAGTGCAGACACATAGCAGCTGACAGAAAGAGGTCATATTATACAGAGAAATATGAGCTTTTTGAATTTTTTTATAAATGTTAAAAAGGGAAGCTAAAGGGCAACGAGAATGCTGAGCTTTCAAGTTTCATCAGGACTCATTAAAAACACCATCAACACATTGTGTTTAATTAGTAAAGCAGTTTAAAAACACGCACGCAAAAGGGAAACATTTGCATCTGCATACTGCTGTTAGAAGCGGAGTACCGTTAGCTTATAATTATTCTGATCAGCCACCGTCAGCCATCAATACGAACACAAATTATTAGCCTGTAAAATAGTGGCTACATCCAGTATTAGCAGTTTGAATAAAACTGAAGTAGGGAAAATAGTACGCCACACTCCCCTTAATAAGTTCCAGTATATAGGATTTAGTGGCATCTAGCGGTGAATACTCACTGCAAAAGTTACTCACAGCATGTTATGTTGTTTTCCTATATTACCTATGCTCCAGAAAAAGCATTACACAACACATAAACTCCTAATGTCTCAATGCTACAAGGAATCTTTTGTTTTACCCCGCTAATCTCATTAGCTTTAACTAACGACAAACTGTACATAAGCATATAAGTCTGTATTTATCTCCTCTCAACACATAACTGAGAATATGATGAATCAACACTCACTTAGGTCTTTCTATAGCAGGCTATACTGTGCAAGGAATCTCCCACCTCGAGAAGGCCATTATATATTGTACAATTCCCCCATAAAGCACAGGAAAGCAGAGTCGAGTTGCAAAGGAAAATAGTATAAATAGAATACACAATAACTAGAGTGCAGGGCAGAGCGCTCAGGACTCCATTAGGTGCTAACAGATTGTCACGCTTCAGTGTTCCCCGAAGTACGATTACATCGGCCAGAGATAGGATGAGAGATTGACAAGCATGAGAGAAATGGATAACCAGAGAGTGAGAGGGAGTGAAGGGAGAGGCAGCAGACTGCTACAAGAAAGCAGAGGGAATAAAAACAAAGCACTTGAGGTAATGTTAGGAAAAAAAAAAACAACATTACCCAGAGGTACTACTAACCCTTCTCCAATCAACAACAGAAGGAAACATGTATCAAGGTTCCTGCCCTTCAAAGTACCCTTACAAAGTGGCTGCCATCTTAGGTATTGCACTCATTACGTTTCTGTTCTTAACTCTTTGAGCTCATGAAACGGTTTTGCCTGCTTGAGTGTTGACGTGCAAGCACGTGTGTTTGGCAGATCTCAGAAGAACCTCAGAACATCATACTGCCGTGTTTTACAGAGCGAGGGGAAATCAAAAGCGCGCTAAAAGAAGAGAAGTGGATAAATGGGCAAAGAGAGAGCTGAGACTGTTTCAGAAATGAAGAGCGGGGAATGGCGGGCAGAATCTGAAAGAGCAGCTCAGCGGGATGCGAGAAAAAGGCAACGAGAGCTCTAGATGATATTTTTTAAAGAGATCGAGGGGGGTGGGTTAAGTAAGGAAAGGGCAAACAGGAAGGAAGAAAGGTCCATGAAAGGCGAGCTCATCTAGTTAGCATCCTGACGGTGTGACAATGAATCCAGCCCTTTTGGCTCAGGCACGGGCATTATAAGGACATAGCCCGAGGTATTCTCTTTCACTCTCTCTCTTAGAGACACTCAGACGAAAGGGAAGGGGGGGGGGACTTCACAGTCCATTACACAGCAAGGGATTATCAACACGCTGTACGGCACAGGACAGCCAGTACCCCTCACTGGATACCAGGTTAGACACATTTACAGGTGAGCTTGTAAATGTGTGGGAGCTGACTCAGGATAGGAACCACACAGTTTGTTTGTTAGGTTTTGTGTCAATGGATCGGGCCATTCACTCCTACCCTAGCCTTATTTTTTTTAGGGGGGTATACAGTATTCTAGGACTAAGCCCTAGCAGTCGACTAAACCTTAGTGGATGAGAAGAGTCTTAGTCGACCAAGCTTTCATTTGTTTGGATAGTCACTGAACCCCATGAGAGGTGTGAAAGTGGGAGAGGAGCGAGTTAGAAGTAACTTTATACATCACCCATCATATTGTTAAGTCCGCGAGTATTTGTTTACGTGAAGGTGGAAGTGATTTATTCCACGTGTTTTGAACAACGAGACTGGTGTGATGTTGTACGGTGTTGAAATAAATTAACAAAATGTTTGGTCGTCTTGCTGGTTGTTCTGACACATTCAGAAGCATTAACGGTACCGCTTTTGTATTTTCTTTACATTGTTAACAGTGTTAACTTGTTACTTGTAACATTCTTTCTCAGCCCTGGAACTCAAACCATTTTCTGACGCCCCAAAAATAAAAATTTAAATAATGAATTTAATATAATAAATGTTCAACGACTAATCGACTAATGGCTTGAACTAACAACTATGAGTCGACTAGTAAAATCTATAGTTGGGGGGCAGCCCTACAGTATACAGATAAACAGTAAATCCATAACTGCAAACTGTTCTACATACGGCAAAGAATGACTATTTCCATCTCACCCTAAAACTACAGAAGAACATTTTAGGTCCATCAGAGTTTCACTAGGGGGTTTGATCATGATTCTGGTCCATGTTTCCATGAATTCGGAGCAAAATCCGGTGTACCCACAACTACAACTAATTTTAGGATAGGCTGAGCGCATATTGTTAGGATTGATTTGCAGTCATGTTTGTGTCCAATATTCTCCACAAAGTCCTGAGAGAAATATTTGGCTCTTTAGCTATTGATTGCTCCATTATGTTCACCAGCTAGTTGTTAATTTTGTCTACCTGTTTGTTTGTTGCTGGTCACGTAACATAGTCGGGTTTTAGGATTGTTTTTTTTGCTACAAACTGCTGCAGCTTGAAATGAAGGTGAGAATGAGAAGGAAAAAACTGTTACGTTGCGGGCTGTAAAACCAAACACAGCATTGCAGAGGAAATGCAGAGTCAGCTGATGATTCTCAGTAGGTTCATCACTTTGTGCAACCCGTTTTGATCCACTGTCACTATCACAAAATTGATTATAACAGATTTTATTTAATTTAGAGCAAAAAAACTAACCTTCTTAGATCGTTTTTGTCAGTAAAGCATGCGTTTGCTGTTTTATGATGTGGCCAACAACTTGATAGCCTCACTTCTTGGTGAATCCCTGTAGACACTCTAATGTAGATTGCAAGGATGTGCATGGTACAAACAACAAACTAATGAATAAATAAATGAATAAATGGAAAGGTTTGTAGGGTAATTGAGGACGCACTGCTGCTTCATGGATGCTTCACCTCACAGTCATGTAGCATGGTAAATTGATTAACATTAGCTCAGCAGATGCTTGCTTCCATTATGCTTCCAGTGTAATTTCAGGGTAAAACAGGATGTTACTGTTGTTATTGCCCATTCTAAATATCAGATTACAGAAATCAACTTTGTGTTTTGATTGGTTTCCCCTCATCATTTAAAGTTGACTTGCTTCTGTGAAACTGGAGAAAAGTTTGCTTTTACAGAGGGCAGGTAGCTGAGCTATCCTAAATGTGAATGGTAAGACAGGATAAAACACCTCCAATTTGGATTTTATTTATTGAAATCAAATATAGGAAGCAGTGGAACCAAGTGCACGCAGCAACCATGAGCAAAGCACAAAAACAACATCCTGCGAGACTGTGAAACCACAAAGCAGACCGATATCACAGGATGCTTATAGTTTAAATCTAACATTTAGATCTACTTTAAAAGATACATTACATTACACTCATTTGCCAGATGCTTTTCTCTGAAGGCGACCTACAGTAAATGCATTCAACCTCGTAGGAACAAGAGCTAGATGTCATCAAAAGCTTCTGCTACATTCACCATTTTGTATTCAATCAGAAACTGTAGGAAAGGCACTGTAGAGAAGAAATTGTAGAAAGAGGCAATATCTCCACAACACTAAGTCACCACCGAAAGGCATTGAACCTACACTTTTTCCTCATTGTTATTTCCTTGCTCTTGGTGCTGAAAACAATCTCACCACCTACATATAATGTATAACAAAGACCTGAATGCCACAAGTTCAGGGCTTTTGTCGGACAACTGACAAGAGGCATTCTGGGTATAGGAAATCTCTCACTGAAATTAGAGGCAGCTTGTGGAAAACCAAAACCAGTAAAACTTTTTGAACACTGAACAACACAGAGACTTAAACAGGAACAGCATGAACCAGTGTACTGCCACCATACATTTCTTCTATATTCCCAACAACATAGCAACTAAAACCCCTCGTGTGTGATGACTCTGAAGACAAATTCTTTAAATAATCTTTTGAGATCTCAATGAGTGTTTGTATATTTGAAGTGTGTGTGTGTGTGTGTGCTCTTGTACAGCCATCTTTGTGAGGACCAGTTTGCGTTTTAGACCTTGGGAGTGAGGACATTTTTGGAACGTGAGGACATTTTGGCCGGTCCTCACTTTTCAAGAGACCTTCAAGGGGCTGTTTGAGGGTTAAGACTTGGTTTTAGGGTCAGGGATAGAATTAGGTTTAGGTTAGGTTAGGGTAAGGGGCTGGGGAATGCATTATGTCAATGAAAGTCCTCACTGTATAGCTGTACAAATGTGTGTGTGTGTGTGTGTGTGTGTGTGTGTTTGTGCATACTCACGTAGGAAATGTTTCTCCAATAAGGCAATTTCCAGGTGACCCTTAACTTCATTGAGTCGGTCTGACTCCAACCTCTGGAAGTCCTGGATGGCCGCAGCCATGGTGGGAGACCCCGAACCTGCCTATGCACACAAGCACACACACACACACAGTACAAACACAGGTCAACATACATGTACAAATGCATACACACCCACATTCGGACACACACAAAACAAAAGAAGATAATATTTGGCTTTAGATTTGCAAGTACTTGACAACAAAATCCATACAAGAGAGCACAAGCAGGGATATCCCATACGATCTAACACATACAAACACACATACACACAGATTAGCATGGCGCCATGACTCACTCTAACGTTTCCTGTCCCAGTTTAAGTCCAGCTGGAGCGAGATAGGAGGAGGATGGCGATAGAGAGGAGAATCCCCCTCTTCTGACTACAGCAACACTGATGACTCACACGCCCCTGACTAAGGGCTTTAACCCTGACACACACGACTAGCAACACAACATGCGTGTAGGTGGACGGAGTGAATGACAATGACTGCGAGGTGAGGACTGTGGGAGCGAGGAGAGGAATGAGGGACAAAGTGTGAGGGAAAAAGGGGTGAGTGGGTGATGGAGGGAGAGGAAAGGAAAGAGCGAGAGGAGAGATGGCTGTGCTAGCGGACGATGAGCACTGCAGGTTGAGCATCGCTGCTTGACTACAGCAAGGGTCCTTTACAAGACTCCTGCCCACACACACACACACACAATGCAGCAGCTTCTTCCCGACAGCAACCTGCATGGTTTGTGTGTGCCTGCGCAAACACACTGCAATGTCTTTAGCTGATGTGCTCTCTGCAAAAGAGAGAGTGCGAGAAAGAGAGAGAGAGAGAGGAGGAGAGAGAGATATAGCACAAAACTGACATTGCCCTGAAAAAAAAAGGTCTTTGGGAGAGAGCCAAAGCCCAACAAGACAGATGGGCGGGGAGACACAGAGACGGAGAGAGTGCCTCTGAATAAAGAAGCACTTCAAAGAAAACAAACGAGAGCCTCTTCTTGAAGTGTGCCACGGAGAAGAAAAAGGATGTTGACCGACAGAGAGAACTAGACAGAGAAGGAGGGTAAGAGAATTTAATGGAGACAGGGGGATTAAAGCGAAAGCCACAGAGGCAGAAAGACAAGGACGAAGAGGACATGAAGGAGATGAAAGGAGCAGAGGGTGGGAGTGAAAAGAGGTTTTGCTGCATTACGAGCGCTCAGCTACAATGCTCTCTGGCTTGGATTTTATTAGCTTCGTTTTTTCAAAATGTCAAATCGCTAATGGTTTGGTCCAAGGACAATACGTAACGTGAGCACACCTTCATTGTTGTTTAATGCTGTCATCAGCTCTCAGTCAGAACGTCCCGGTTATCAAAAGTAGGTCGGGCCCTGACATCACGCTGGGCGATTATCGGCTGATTAATAATCGTGATCCTCCTCTCCCTCTTTCATGACTGTGGCTGATGTGAGCATAGGAATCTCACGGCCCTGCTGCAAAACTCTCTTTTCCAGGACTTCCTATTACTGAATGCTGTTTTTTTTAAGCAAAGAAAAACTGAGCAGACATGACCATAACGTATGCAAACAAATGAAAATCATCATCTCATGAAATTCTTAAAGCGTCAGTGTTTGTGATAGTCATAGCTACTGTACTTTGCTTCACACCCACTCGCAGCCTTTTTATCATTTAGCTGTTAGTTCTGCTGAAGGTGCACATAAGGTCACTGAGCACAATGGATTCTAAATGTAAGACTAATTGTCTCTGGCTGGTATAGAAAAGAGGTGAGCAATGTTGCCAGCACACATTTCCGTCCTTGTATTATGAATCTAAACATGAGCCACAATCCACAACTCTGGTTCTCTTTCACTGATATTTACTAGATGATCGCTCCACGAAAAAAAAAAGTCATATATTTGTGTTTTACACACCACGACATTTGACTATGACAAGATTCCACATTAACACATTGACAGCAATTGAATGAAAAAGTATTCTGGAATGTTTCTCCAATGATCGGTTTGCATGAACTCACTTACTGTTAAACATGCTCATCCAATTGTATTTGCCATCTGTTACACTTTGTATACTTCTTAAATACCAATTTAACCATTGGTAAAACTGAAAACACTTCCAGAGGGCATCCAAATATTCATTGATAGACACTATAGGTACTTCAGATAATAATGACACAGCATTTCCAGCCCTCCACCAAGTGCCTTTTCTAGTTGAGCCACAACTTTAGGCAATATTTCCACACTCTGACCCCTGTGGCCCGAGCGCTGCACCTCTTTTCTTCAGGTCAGCAAATATCTGCTCCAGATCTTTTATGAAGCTTTCATCCTGCCTCTATTCTGTCCTCCTTCACTTCAATGAGCTTGAACAGAGCCTGGCTTTTCTGGATGGAGACAGCGAGGCTCTCAGTGCTATCTGTCACCTCTTTCTTTGCCTCATTTAGAGATTTCTACTAAATGATCTCCCTAACTTCCTGCTCATGCTCCTCAGTCACCCGCTGTACTTCTCATTTGATCCTTTTTTTCCCTCCTCATTCCATTCTTCATCTCTGTGCTCAGCCTCTAGAGGGACATTGTCCACGGGTTGTACGGTTGCCTCAGTACAGAACTGACACGAAAACATCTGGTTTATCCTAGAAAACAGCTCAAGGGATCTCAAATGCTTGTTCCATACTCTCTCTTCTGTGTTGTGAAAAGGAGTGTGCTTTTTAAGCCTGCAACTTGCTCATGAGGCTCGATGTGAGTCTCACAGTAGGAGGGGAAATACAGAAGGTGTGATTTCAAGGCCTTGTTTTGCTCATAAACACACATAACACAAGAGACCTTCTCCATGTTTGGCAGATTGTTGGTCCAGCAGGCTGGTGGTAGCACTCAGCCATGTCCAATACTTAACAATTAATAAAGATATCTGGCCTGTCATCTTCTTACACAATGAACACTGACTGATTGTTTAGGTGTACCAGTACTTGTTATGGTATGTTTTATACAATGTGTGGCTTTAAAGACTAGAGCTGCAACGATTAGTCGTTTAATTGATTAGTCGATTGAAAGAAAATTAGTTGCCAACTATTTTGGTAATTGATTAATCATTTCATTTTTCAAGCAACACTGTTAAACATTTGCTGGCTTCAGCGTTGCTGCTTTTCTGTATCATTTATGATATTAAATGTTGGTTGGAAAAGAGAAGCAATCTGAAGACATCACTTTTGGCTCTGGGAAATTGTGATGAGCATTTTTCACAGTTTTTTGACATTTTATAGACTAAACGATTAATCGTAAAAATAATCAATCGATAATGAAAATAAGTGTTAGTTGAAGTAAAGACGTCCAAACAAATAGAGCATGGTAACTGCTTCAAAAAGGATCAGCGGAGGCCATTCACAAACTGAAAGAAAGTCAGAGGAATAGTGACTATTATCTGTCAATATGAGGCGTCAAAATATTAAGTTTCATTGAGAAAAAAGTCTAAAATGAGACTATAAATCGTCTGCTGATGGTGGAAAACGCTAACAGAGGAACGTGGTCATACCCTACTAGACAGACATTATAGTATCTGAAATGCCTCGTCTACTTTTAGTTTTCTTTTTCCCCCCCAGAGAAACCACACACCCTCCTCCGTGCCCAACCTGATTTCCTGTTAACTCTGTGATTCCCTGCCTCACGCATAACAAAACTGCCTGAGAAGAAGTTTGTTGCTAACAGTGGACCAGGAGTACAAGTTTTGCACACATTTAAAAAATGAAAGTCACTTAATAACTTAATAATAATAAATTATAAATTATAGAGCTTTGAAACAAAAAACTAAACAAAAAATAAAACCCAACGCATTCAGCTGAGAGTTATGCTCAGACAAGACCTAAATTCTCACTACGCAACAAATATCTGAACCACCGCCGTGATTTAAGCAACAGTCTTCTTGGTAAAGACAACCACAGTCCTCTAGAGCAGCATCACCAGTAAAGGTGCAATACACCGCTCGGCTACAGTCCGTTGGTAAATTTAACCCTAAGTCAAAACCATAAATAAGAACTGCCGGTTTGACTGTGATTTATATTTCCTTGGAGAGATTACCGTTCAGAACTGTAATCCAAAATGATTACAGTGCTGAACTGTTTTGGGATTTTTCTGCCATTGGAGAATTGATCTTTAGCCCTTACTATGAAACAAACAAAAAAAAAAAAAAAAAAGATAAGAGACTTGGTTTTAAATCCTAAGGGTAAGATTACCGGCTCAAGTACTCATGACCCAGTGAGACTTCAGCATGGAGTGGCATGTTGCAGAGCTGTTCGGCACCGATAGTTGGTTAGGTGGATCTATATATAATTTCAAATACATGGCAGTGTGGCTTTCCTGTTTTGTGTTTATCATGTGCATGTAGCTTTTAACATTAAAGTTATATATGATGCTTTTATCATCACTTTTTAATACATTTTACAATTATTTCTGTATTATTTTGTGCACTGTCCTGGGCTGAATCACATCGTTTCACTTGTCTGCATTTTCTAAATGTGCTTTAGATAGATTATAAAATGACACAAAGTACGACAAACGCAGTGAGGAAGCCACCTGATCTAGCAGGAAAAGTGAGGAGAGGACAGTGAGGTCGTATGTAATTGTCTGTGCGATGACTGAACACCATCTGCCCAGCGACATTCTACCTATTTAGTATGGATGACACAGGCTAGTTTGTCAAAATGTCTCACTGCATGTATTCTGCAGCCAAAGGGCACACTCTGTCCTCTTTTTGAACACATGAGGCAATGAAGGTGAGGTTTAGACCCAGGTCACGTGATCTAATCCTGGAGAGTGGAGAGCCAGATCATTCCAGGAGGTGGGCTCCAGTGTTACAATAGGGACCTATGAAGGGCAGGGGGCGGGGAAGATGAGATTTCCACCAAGCACTGGCATCCTTTAGATACTGAATGCAACTGCATGCTTTGTGGGAGAAAGTGTGTGTGTGTGTGTGGTGTCTGTGTGTGTCTCAGCAGGGATAAGAGCTAGCTTGGTCTATTTTGGGGCTTCGGAGTGTGACTCATCATTGCCTTCATGTGGGCGATGCCTTCCCAGTGGGCTGGTACTCACACAGGCAAACACCAGTGCACATACAGACATACAAACACCAGCTCTCAGACACACTTGTGCACACAGGAGGGCACAAGCGCATGCATGCAAATACACACACACACGCATGCATGCAAATACACACACACACACGTTGCACATGCCTATGCTAAAAGGGGCCATAGTCAGCTAGATCACTGACTAAAAAAATATTGCTCCCGAACCGCTTAAAAAAAGCCACAATTTAATATTGTTTTATTCTTATGTTGGCACAATGAGGCTCTGTTACGGTCTAATGATGTATTTTACGACACATTTACAACCAGGCCTTGTGCAGCTTTCAGTGGGATGTCATATCAGCTGTCTACTTGAGGAGAAACCGAGAGAAAATTAAACAAGATCTCTGGGCCCTTTATTCAGGAAATGATACAATCCAATGACTAATCCAGTGTTTTTAATTCCGGCATCTTTCTATCAACGATGTGCATGATGATGACGAAAATACCGGTGTTTTAGTCAACCACAAGGGTGAGAGAGGGCTGCAGATTTCATGAAATATGAACAGTATCTAGCGTAGGAGGAAGAGATATCAGGAAACACGATCTGGATTTTTTTGTCACGGCTGGTGAGTTCTCTTCATCCTGTCCATCTTCTCCCCTCGAGACATCTCAGAGTCCAATCCTGGCGCAATTCCTGTCCTCTAGGCTCCTTTATCACTTTCTCTGATTTAATCTTTTCTCTCCTTCCATTTTTCATCCCCTTCCTGCTATCCAATATCTGTTCATCTCACCACTGCTTTCACTATTTCTGCGCTTGTCTGCTGCCGATTGCCATCTCTATTCCATGTCCCCCCATTGCAAAATATTTATCGCTGTCATCTCCTCCATTTTTCTTTATCATGACAACTCCTCCCTCCATCATTCTCCGTCTCTCTTCAGAGTATAACCAAAAACAAGCAGGATCAAATAAAGCAACATAGTTTTGTTTTTTAGCCCTAAACATTTATTAAGCTAGCTATGGGGGCCAAAACAACATCAGAAAGGTGAAACAGCGGCTACTGCATATCTCTCTCCCTCTGTCGTTTGTGTTGCGCTGAGGTCAGAGCATCCTTTTCAGATGGAATAATTCATGAGTACAGAAAACAACACACACACATATACAGTATATGCATGGTGAGCACTCACAGGGTCTCGCAGGAGGTCCTCTGTGTCTCGCAGAGCTGCTCTGGGCTTGAGCTGCATGTCTTCGCTACATTCGTTGTCAGAGGCGGGTGGCGACTCGGCCAGATCCGGGAAGTCGTCTCTCGTCCTGGGGCCTCGAAAGCGGATCTTGTCCAGGCGCTTTAGCATGGTCAACACCGCGCACCTGGGCTTTACCTTAACATGGCGGACGGCAACCCTGTGGGGATACAAAACACAGGGGCTATTGTTGGTATGGCTGTGCGGAAACCTTTTCTATATAGAAAATAATGCATGAGATTTTAGGGGTAATGTAGCGTTAAAAGTACTGTCAACACCAATTACAAATATAGAGTATATGAAACAGAATTAATGTGTCATTTTCCATAGTGGACCCCTGTAACATGTCAAAATCATGTTTATAAGCAATCCGCATAAAATTAGGAAAAGTCAGGAAATATTAGGCTTAAGTATGTTTTTGAGCTATTAAAGAGGGCCGCAGTCCAAAAAGAACTAGCACCGCCAAGACGGTCTGACAGACCATTTGGGTTTTTAGAATGCAAATAACGGTTTAGACAAAAAAATGTGGACCGCAGCTGCTACAGCCGACATTAGAATCATATGAAGGTCGTTGATCCATTTTGCGGGTTTGTTTTCGCAAGTCTATCAGTTTTTTGCGTTACAGTTATTTAAATTATAAACAGTAAGGTAGCTTGATATAAACAGGTTAGAGCTATTTAGAGTTATAAATAACAATAGAGCCCGACCGATACAGGATTTTTGATACCGACTTTAGAGGGGAGACAATACCCATATGGCGGCTGATATATTGAGGTTTTGAGCTGGACCAGAATTTAAGATAGGCTATATTTAATTGGAGTCAATTACGAAAATGGTCATCATCTATAAGTGAAACAAAAGGGAAACAGTACGATCAATTTCTTAAACACCTTTTGAACAAGCAGAACACAATCTTGCAGAAATGTGATGTCTTCGGTCAAAAACAGCAAATCCTCCTGCTAATTTTTACAGAGAATCGTCCATAACTTCAAAACATATTTAGCGTTCCATTTCTGTTCTTCTGCCTGCTTTTCTCTGCCGGCGGCTATATAGCCTGAGGAACAGCTGGACATAGAGCATGGTGATGCAGAGGTGCTTCGTTTGCGTAGACAAGAGAGAACCAAAGTGGTGGACAGGCTGACCAACCCACAGACCAACATTTCCATTCCTAGAGCCATGCATCGAGAACGGCTGAAAATAACTGTCAACTTGTGTTGATTGTTGCTCAGTACCAATTCTTCTAAGTTCCACCTCCAAAAACTAGTCTTGTGAAAAGTTCAAAATAGACAATGACTTCAATTTTAATTTTAATTTTTACTCTGATGAAACCAATTAATTTGTGTTACCGCTTTTTGGTATTTTATTTCGGAATGCATCTCTAAGCTTGCACTATGAGCACTGCAAACTCCGTATTCATCCCACTGCCTGACACCTACACCCATTTTAATTTCCTTTTCGCCGTTACCAAATGTTCCCCAAGGTGACATATGACATAACACGCCCACCTCTAACCTTTAATGCCACTGATGCTCTAACCTTGTCAGTGTTTGTGCTCTGCTCTCCCCGTCGGCCGACACAGGAAGATGGAACCGGTAACCCTGTTAGAGCCGTGAACCACGTCCTTTCACTCCTCTGGCAAATAGCTGTCAGCAGCAGCAGATCTGCTGAGCTCATTTAGTAATTTCATTTCCATAGCGGGAGCGATGGCAGTAGATGTCAGAGGTCGAGAAAGGCTTCGTGGTTGTGTTTTGGTATCAAGGGCCCGGGTTTAATGATGACAGGGGTCTGTTTGTTTCATCATACAGAGTCACAGGAGTTAAGCTACTGCAGCGCTTCCTCTGCATTCAGCAGCAGTAGTCTGACACTGCAGTAGAATTAATCCCACTGAGAAACAAAATACAGACAGGATTAATGACCTCATTAATGCTCACCAAAGGTAAGCCAACTACAGTACAAATGTGCCACGGATCATGATTAGCAACGAAATGGGAGCCAGTTTGAAAACCACAACAGGTGCTAAACTGTTACTGGCAAAGCATCTGCAAGCAAGCCCTAATGATAATCTCCTCACAGCTACTAGCTCACAAACGTCCCCGGCCGCTTAAATTCTGACTGCACCCAAAGTGTTGCCTTTCTAGCCACCACCTGCAAGTTCTATCTTTGAAAGAGAATGCTGACTGAATGAAACAGCGGTGAGATTCCCTCGTAACTACTCTACGCGGAGGTAATTCCTGATTTGACCGAATGCAGTATGTCAAAAAATTGTCACAACCATCCGTCATCCTTTCCAGCAGCTGTACGCGCACGGGGCAACTGAATGTGTTGTCAACATGACTGCGTTGCTTTTTGACGGCTGTGATTTGTCATTTGCGACGGGATTAAGTGTAGTTCTTCTTGATGTAATCCTTAGAGATTACTTAATCTGCTTGACTGGATGACTTGCAAAAAAGTTTATCTGGACTGATGAGCGGTCTGACTGTTTTTTGTGAATGATTGAATAACTGATAAGATGACTGGCTTGTTGTTGGACTTAATGCTAGTCTAACACCGCGTTTCTAAAAGCTTTGAAGACTGCTGACTGGCAGCCTGGCTGTTTTAACGCTTAGACCTACCAGCCTGGTTTTCACAATGGCTATGCATTCATTTAGGTGTTTAGGTAAAGTGTTTTGTTGTTTCAAATCAAGCTGAAATTAAGCTTTTGGAATGCCCTTCACAAAGTCCTCACCAAAGACCATGTTCATGCAAGACAACCAGTGTGAACTCTACTGCCAAGGAGAACGATTAAAGATCCAAGCATAAGTCTTCCGGAAACGTGTTGATGGATACCAAAAGATGATCGAGGTGAAGTGACATGCAGCCAAAGACTAGCTCTATGTATATTTTACACCCATTAGATTTTGTTAGATTTGCAGAAGATGCACAATGACTTTGTTAAAGAAACCAAATTTGTGAATGTTTTTTGTGAAAGAGGAAGCGCGGTTTCCAACCACTCTCTGGCAGAAAAAGTAACAGCTCCAGAAACAATTAGAATCCTAACACTGTCATTACAGTACAGGTCTCTTACAAATATACGTAAACCTTTGACTACAATTGTATTTGGATTTGAGATATACTGAATTTACATAATTCCCTTTACCCTAAATCATTTAGGCTACTAAATTAATTTCACACATTATTCTGATCGTGTCCTGGATTATTAGATAATGCATTTACATGATGAATATCAATAAATGCAGAAACAACTAACAATTTTGAGGGAAAACACAAATAGACTAATATTTCACATCAATAATTCCCATGATTCCTCTTTCCTCGCATCTCTCCTTGTATCTTTAGTAGGAGGGACTAAGATGCGGTGAGAAGGCCCTAGTGAGGGTCGGTTAAGGGAGATGTACCCATAGACAAGCAGAGGAATAGACAGGCATTAAGGCAGCAAAGGCTTTTTGTGCATGAACTTATATTTTAGAAACAAATATTTTATTTCTTGGACAACACACCCACGCATATTAGTGGAAAACACAGAGGTGACGGTTAGGTTGATCCTTCTTCGCTGAGGGGTGAGTGGAGACATGGTGAGTGACAGCTTAATAAACACTTCCCTCCAGCTGTCAAGACACCTGTCATAATGAAATCTGTTCTCACAACAACCACCTGAATCCACTTACAGCCTGCTCGGTGCTACGGCTCAGTTAGCCTCTGGTCAGCTCCAACTACCTACAGTTGCTTACCATAAAATCAAGCCATAACAACAGTGACTAATGAAAGCATCAGTTGCACATTTACAATCTGAAAAACACCCCAGAAATGGACATTTTCATTGCAACAAACGAATCACACTCTATTCAGTCTGCAAATAGGTGCTAATATTTATGAAACACAGCCAAACTTTTTATAAACTAAGTTCATATTTCATTACATGTTCCCATGCTATTCCATGCCACTTTACACTGTGGTATTCTTCAGGCCACCTCTCCTTTATTTATTTCCTTTTTAAAGGATTTCTTTTTCCGGTCCAGAGGCAGTTTCAACCAAAACCACCATCTTAAATAGGAGAATGAAAAGATGAAAAGACAAGACAGGAGGAGGAGGAGGAGGAATGGGCTTTAGCTCAAGGTCTGATCACTATGTGAATGTTACTGAAGGGAATACACACGAACAGGCCTCGTGATTTATGTACGAACACAAAGACACCTCCATCCACCTGTACCTAATCATAAGGCACTGCTAACACAACTGCTAGGGGAGAGGCTGGTGCAGTCATTAAACAGAGAGGCAAAGATGCGCACAAACATGTGCACATAAAACAAAATGACAATGTAGCAGCGCGCGCGCACACACACACACACACACACACACACACACACACACACAAAGGTGGATAGGGTTTGTTTATTACTGCATACATTAGTTAAGGGTGAGTAGCTTTACAAGCCTGGTGTGTATCCACTGTACAAGCCTAATACTGTGTCTGAATGTGTGTGTGTGTGTGTGTATGCTTATGTCCGTCTGAGTAATCTTCTGCTAATGACCTGTAGTAGCTGGGGGTTACTCTTGGTCACACGGGTCACACTCACTGCAACAGCCAATCACAGTCATTCATGGATATCTGGCTGTAAGAGGCAGTCCCATTTTTTTGTTGCAGCCCTAGTTTCTACAACGGATACTTGATACAAAACTGATATTAAAGAAAAATTAATCAAAAAGGTCCATTGTTGGTCAATAATATTCAAAATAGAAGATGTCAAATAATTGTTTAAATGAATTAAGAACAGTATAGGTTAATGAGTGCGATCACTGTAGGGCTGCAATTAACAATTACTTTAGTTATCAATTCATCTAGCAATTTTTTTCTCAATTCATTGATTCTTTGGTCAATACAGCAGAATATCAGCAAATAGCTACACCACAAGTTCCCTGAGCCCACAGTCACAATCTTAAATTGACCAAAAAACAGTCCAAACTCAAAAAGGTATTCGGTTTACTATCATGAAAGACTAAGGAACCAGTAAATAATTACATTTTAGAAGCTGGACCCGGGTATTTTTTGCAAATTTTGCTTAAAAAAAAATAGTGGTTGATTAATTTCCTGTCGGTCAACTTATCAATTAATTGACTCATTGTTTTTGTTCTAGCATCTTGTAATTCTCATTCTAGCTGAGCAGCCCTAAGTATTCAGCACGCCACACGGATCACAAGCCAAGACTGTGAGCATAGCTTGCAATGTTTTCATACATCCTTGCTGGTAACCATGATAATGCATTTTTTATGAGTGCTATTACAGTCATCACATTGTTTTATGTATTAGTATCAGGGCATGGCTACTTTCATCTGAGTATCAATTTGTTAGGCTTATAATGTACACTGAATGGTGGGCTAATAAACCAAAGTGTTCTCAGCTAAATACCAACACACTCATCTTACTTTAATAACTCTTCAGGTGCGTGGCCTTACGATCACCCCTGGCTATCTACAGCTATAAGAGGATACTGGCACGGTATAGCCACATGAGATCTGAGTAGCTCTTTCTACTATTATATAACTGTTGCCTATCAACCATGCATGAAAGGGAGGGGTGAGGGGGGGCAGTGGAAACAACCACATATTGTTGAATACAATACAGGCCAGAGCACTCGCACAAGTAGGCCAATTTCTGTGCAAGTTTATTTTCTGGGCCATTTAGGCAGTCAGGTTTAGTTTTAGAAAGTTTGACAATAACCGCTTGTTAGATGGAAATGCCACAGCGTAGAGTTTCTGTGTGCCGCAGAAAACCACGTAAGGCCGTCCTGTCATCATTAGCCACGGTGCTTGGTTTCCGTAGAAACAAGGCTCCGTGTAGAAAGAGACTGACCTGTAGAGCTAATCTAAACTTCCACACGTTTCATAAGACACTGTGACACGGAGAGAGGGATTAACATGACCTTTAAAAAAAATTTTAAAAAAAAGAAAACTGCCAGGACTGACCAGAATGTTCCAAGAAGTAGCTTCAACTTTTGTTTTGCTCACTTTCCTGCTTTCATAATGAAGTGACAGGCAACAGATGGTCAGAATGAGAAAGTGTGCTGCCAGGTGCCATTCTAACTTAGGGGGGGGGAGAAACAATAATGCCTAATAGAAGTAGTTACAGAGTCTTATTAAGTTGGAACACAGTCTCAATCTGTTATTGTTATTGTAAATGTTTTCATCCGGCCTCTTCTTTTCATTTGATGTCAACCCTGGGGATAAAGCGGGAGGAAAGGGAGGAGGGTGCAGATATGATGGACTTTAATTAGACCTATTAGACACATTCTGCTCTGTAGTTGGAGGCTAAACAAGGGTCTCAGAAGAGTCTCAGTCAACAAATTTGGACACAAGAATAACAAAAATATGGTAGGGACTAGAAGAATGCACTAGCTTTACTCTGTCCCACTAATGCAACCCTCTGGGCAACGTGCAGTTAGCTGAACAAAAATGAGTTATGAGCTTATGAATCAGTTATGACATGTATTTTTCAAAGCCAACATCATGTCCAGGTTGCTTCTTTTTTGTGTGTGTTTGCGCAACTTTTGAACGGCACGCGTCCGTTTGTGTTTTGAACACAAGTCATGTGCATGATGTGTTTGGTCTGTAAAAACCATTGCTATGCGGACGGCAAGAAAAACTGGGCGATTTGTCCCTTTCTCGCTTGTTTTTCTGCATTTCACCTTTTCTCTGAGACATGAGAGGAAGAGCACACAACAAAAAAGGTAACCAATGTCCACGGGCTCTTTTTAGTCACTATCTTGGGCCAGTATAAGTGTGCCCTTGTGTTGCATTCAAGGCTGGCCCTGAGATGTGTTCCCTGATAATAGCAAACATGAGCGTTTTTGAAAAGGATAATACATATGCATGCAGTGGAATTCCTGCATCAGGGCATAGTCAGACCAAAAGTGGCGAGGTGAGATTTGCGCGCTGTGGCAAAAATTAGGCATTAGCTGCAGCTTAAGAGAATACATAAAAACTCTTTGCCTGCTCTAACCCTGCCTTCAACGGAGCATCCCTCCTACTCTGCTGCTATTATTTCATCCCGCAGTTACATAAACAGTCAATAGTTCCTTAACAACAGGTCAATGGGCCCGCTCTGACAAATTGGATGGACAATGTTGACTCAGGTCAAAGTGTAACCAAATTTGAACCTTTGAGTGAGGCGAACAAGGCGGGGTCACTTCAGGGCAGGAAAGGATGGCTTGTAGCCACTTCCCCAATCATACCAGTGGGAAATGTATCTCGGTTTGACAGCACATTTTAGAACAGATGTCTTGAGCTTCCTAATGTCAGTGAACACACCAGCACTTTTCAAATCGTTATGCAACTCTGACAAAACACTGCAAGAATGCATCATGTTTAACGTCTGTCACAGATTTCAGGTCAGGCTTTCAAGTCCAGAAGTTCATTTTCGTGGTGTACGAATGTGAATTAAAACACTGAACCAACGGCTGCCCAAAATAAATTCCAAAATATGAACACAAAGTAGCTAGGCTATATCATTACTGAGTGATAGGGTTATTGAGGGTGTATGAGGGTTAAAACACAGAAAATCCGAAACGGTCCTTTAAAAAGCAGCAATGGACGTTATTTGCAATAAAAAATAAATTAAATAAACTGTATCGAGAGCGGACGACCGTTAGTTAGACTTCACGTTCACGAGTCCAACCGACGGTGGTACGTTAACGGTTTAACGCTAGCTAAGCCAAACTGCATTGTTCGTACAAATGTGTCCGTAATGTTTCAGCAATTGAGTCAGCGACTGAATGAAAATGCTGGAGTGTGACGTTAGGCCTCGAGTTAACGGTTTCTACATAACGCTCACACGGTCGGACATTTTTGTTTTTTATCTGTAACATTAGGATAACGTGAAAACCCACTGATCCGCAATTTGAATGACCGCCCCCCCCCTTCACCCTCCCCAGAAGAGACAGTGTGACAGGTTGTTGACATGCAACAATACCCTTCATTTTCTTTTAACAATAGACATTTGAAGGAAGAGGAAAAACAAGTCTTCTTACCCAGCACGTAAATCGTAGCAAAGTTTCATGAACACTGAGATTGCCCGTAGTCTGCTTTATCCTTCAGTACACCTGCTGCTCAGGACGTCCAAATAAGCGCCAGTCTCACGGCGAAAACTGCTCACTTGGTCCGTCCATGCCAACGATATCTGCTTGTTTTTGTGCACCGACTAAATGTCGTCTCCTGCCGACTGTTGAGCTGTTAGGCAGGTAACGTTAGACACTGGGGGGTGGTGGTGGAGGGGGGGGATACCAGTTGCGTCGCTCGCCTGTCTGGAGAGAGTTTCCCTGGTCAGCGACGTCGGCCCGTAGCTTGCAGATACTAGCTTGCCTTCGTCTCTTGTTGATCTCGCAGGGACGGGCAGGGAGGGACGAGAGCAGGGCCGAAATGTCGTCAGTGTTCGGCGCAGCTTTCTTAAAGGGGCCGTTAGCGCCGAATGACGCTTCAGAGACGGAAGAGGGCGAGCGGAAGCACAGCCGCCGCTCCTTACCCCCGCCCCGTGGCTGCCACTGTCATGAAATGTTAAACAGGTGGATAAACAATGGCCTCATTACGGTGTAATTAAGCATGACTGTAAATCAACCCCAAAGACGGACCATTATATTAGTGGACTGTTCTCACTGACTCGCACTGTGGTGCAATGAGCTTAGCCTCCATCTCCTCTACTCAAGCATGATGCTGTATGAAAACGCTTGGCTGCACATGTGAAAACGCCCCATTAGTGTCATTTCTCAAGAGTTTTAAATGCGGATTCTATAATGTTTCCTAATTGTTTTGCTGTGCTCAGGGTCTTCAGTCTTTCTAGGAAACTTCGTATTAAATTATAAAGGAAATTACAGACCTTTAGAGTGTTACTGTTTCATTTGCCAAGGTCTGCATTCTCCACCCTGCCCGGAAAAAGATTCTGGTGGACAAATACTGAAAGTAGCCTAAAAATTTGTAAAGTGTAGAATATAAACTACCCACAGTTGCTACACTGAGGAAACGACCTCAGTGTCACCAATGGTAGTTAGAGCCCTGACTCTGTTAGCAGTTTACTAGAATCTACTGGATAGTTGAATTTTTGTACCAGATTATTTCTGCTTTAGAAGAGCCATCATTTTCACTCCTTCCTATGACCTCGTAACCTATGACCTAACCCTTACCTAAAAGTAAATAATAATTTATATTAAGCTAAACTTGGGTAAAGTGGATAAAATGTATTTGTCAAGGTTTTAATGTGGGTTCCTCCACCATCTCTTCTTGGTCGCCACAGGTCTGAATAGATGCATGAAGACTTGCGCTTGAGCGGCATTACTCCTGTTAAGAAACTACTTTCCACACATCCTAACAATAAAATTCCGAAACAAAGGACACTGACCGTTTTTGAAGGACCAACCTTTGCATGTTCGTTACGTCTGTGAGATTCTTCTCGGCATGATGAAGTGGTCTTGAGTCAACAGATTCCTCTGACCATCCTCTTGTCGCTGCACTCGCACCGCGAAGGAATTTAGGATCAAATGGACAAAGAAAAAGAGGGGTTTGAAGGGCCGAAGAGTGAAATGGATAGGAAGTGAGAGAGAGGAGTCGACTGACTCCTGACCTCTGAGATGAGACCATAGATTACGGGGAAGTAATCACAAGTACTTTCTATGTCTGCAGTCAGACTACCAATGAGGCCAACGAGGATCAGTGCAGTCTTGTCCTCACTAGAGCTTTGGCCTGGTTGTGTTGCCACCACCTCCTCACCACACACGCACTGTCTGTGAGCAGCCTACATAAGAATTTCAACATGTTAGCATGAAAGTGGATCAGACTTTCATCTTTCAGTTTGTTCCACATTATTCTTGGTTGCTTTCCGCATTTAAAAACTGAAAGAGAACGAAAAAGTAAACGCTGTGTCTTACCGTCTGCCAGGTGCAGCTTCTGTTGACGAGAAGTCCATGTTTGTGTGGCTTTAGCTGCTACTGAAGCACGCAAGAGAGGCGGTCCGCGCTTTGCTTACCTTCACATTTGTCTAGGCAAATGTCTGAGGCACTGACAGAGAGGATTTTCCATGTCAGGTCCATGAGTACTTTCTGCAGACCATGAGAAATCAGAAGAGGGATATACAGAGACCTTGATTACTAGAGAAATGTCCTACTTTGCATTACTGATCAGATGAGGTGAAAAGCAGCAAGGAAACTGAAGAGCGTGACTCATGCAAAAACATAGGTAATCCTTTATTACCACTCATTAGAATACTTAGCTATCATTAATGCCGGCTGCTTTCTAAAGAACTGCTGTGCAGCACTTGACTGAAGTGCTGTATGCTTGCTAGTAGACTCTGTGCCATTATGTCTTTAAAGCACTCTTGTCTTCCTGCGCTATTGTAGGCTCACATTGACATACTGGGTTTTTATTCAGGCAACATCAGAATATGGTAACTGTTCATTAAAGCGGCTAAAGAGCCTATTTTCCTCAGGAGTTGTTGGAGACCACAAATAGAGGTAAAAGGAGAGTGAATATTGAGGCTTACATTTGGCACGTGGACAGAAACGTGGACGACTAGATGAAATGAATGATAATGTTGTCCTTTGTCTGCTGGATGTGAAAATTGGCTTGTTTTTCCTGACAGGTTTGCCATATCAACTCAATAGGTGACAATATGTCAGTGTCATGTTCACAGCTTGTTTATGCTGCCCCCACGTGGCGAGGTAAAATGACTGTATTTGTGAATGGAGTCTGGTGGCTTTGAGGAGAGCGATGTACAGCTGTTTCTGTTTAAACAAAAAGGATCTTACTCTTTAACAAAAAGGTTTATCTCTGTAGGGATCCATACCATAATGTTGTCAGACACTTCCGAGCATGTCGGTGGCAAATACAAGCACTTTTACTGGACGTAAATTGGCGGTGCCTATTGCCCTGGACGATTCAATTCAGTTAATTCAATTTTAAAACTACACCAAGAAAAAGGAAAAGCAACAGAGGAGGGATTCCTCAGGCATAGATGTCGTGTGTACAGAACAGATTCACAACAGAAGATCAAAATATCTCCAATCATGATGACAAAATGCAGATTGTAAAACATAAGTAAAGAGGATGGATCAAAAAATAATAGTATATACAATCATGATGAACATGATGAAACCGCAGTATGTATAATTATGATAACCAATGTAGATTGTAAAACATAAGTGAAGAGGATGAATCCAGAAGGGCAACTGAGCAGCTCCAGGTGATGCCCACTAAGATCTGAGCACCACCACCTCCCCTCCACCACAGACACAGCAGCACTGTTCCAGCAGGTGGCCGCAGTCACAGATCCAGACGCCGCATCTCCTTTATGATTTCAGTCGCCTCTTCCATCCTTTCAAACTCAGTTTACAATGCGTGCAAGGACACTGCTGAGAGTGGTGCATAATAGAAACAGGAAATGACATTGAATTGTCACCAACTGTCATGTTTTCTCAAATCTCGTTGTGTTTTGTGAAACGTCGTGTTTTCTATGAGATGCCATTGAGAAAACATTGAAATATGTGCACTGAAACGTTTCACACGCCACCCCCTTCGCACACAGCGGGATAAAGGCTACTTGTTGTGTGTGTATGGGTATCTGAGTGGGTGTCTGCGTGTAAAATAATTTCAGTCCCCCTGGAAGTTGGTTTCAGTGAACCAGGACGGCACACTGGTGGCGCCATGTTTTTTTGAAATTCCATTTTAAAGCAACTATATTTATAAAGTAAAGAAGATAGCACAGTGACAAACTCAATGCTATACAATAACAGTAAGGTTTCCTGTCCAAAACAGAATCACACCTCCTAAGAACGATGTTTTAAATGTATGCATAGGGTACAATTGAACATCAACTGACCGATCCTAAGCACCGCCCCTTTCCCTCAATGTAGCTAGGGCTGAAACCTGTTTGTTGATTCATTGATTAATCACATGACAGACAACAAATCTGCTACTATTTTGATAATCAATTAATCATTTGATTCCATTTTCAAGCAAAAATGCCAAACATTGTACAGTATGATAGTATACTGAATATCTTTGGGTTGTGCACTGTTGGTCAGACAAGACAAAACATTCGACTATGCCACCATGGGCATTTGTTAGTTGCAATTAACACGTTTGACTATTATTTGTCATAGTATTTTTAGTTATAGGAAAGAGTAACAAAATAGTTATTTTTGAAAAGAGAAGAGAATCACAAAAAAAAAAACCATAGAAGGAATATACAAGTGGAGAAAGTTGAACCATTAAAATAATAATCGGTAAGAAGGTAAAAGAAAAAGGGATTTAACTGACTTCCTGTCACACTATGACAACTTCTTGGCACACTGAAATGATTTTACATGCGCACGCTCACCCACACACACAAGTCGCCCGCTGTGCACGTTTTCAGTGCGCATGAGCACGTTGTCGTGTGTATGTGTGCCCGTATTTCAATGTTTTCACCCATAACACCTTCATAATACTGACGCTTTTAGATGGGATTCCCCTTAGTCATGTTTAACACACACACACACACACACACACACACACATACAATGGGTTTCTGGCCTGTGATCCTCTTCAGATGTCTTCTAGCAAACGTACCACTGCTGAGATTTCCCAAATCCTCCCTCTGCGCTCATTTAGAAACCCTGTAATAAACCTCTTAATCCGAAAGCAGTATTTTCTAGAGGGTTGCACAACCAAGCGTGTCTTATGCAACTGGCAGAGCATTCAGAGTCAATTATAGAACAGTTGGGAGGATGGATGACGAAGCTGCTGATGCAAAATGCATTTGGATAGGATGGTTGATTGAATACTACCATATCGTCATTTGGGTTTCCTTTTAGCAAACGATTGGATATGATTTCAGAAGAAAGTCTTTTTCAATGTATTTTAATAGCAATTTATTTTTATAATTACCTGTATCATGCAGTACATTGTGTTGTTTGACAGAGCTGTTTAAATTGTGCTAATTTGTCTTGCCATCAATTTAAATACTGTTTGGATTGCTATATTTCTGAGGACCCCCCATTGACAATACTCAAGCCCTAACCCTACCTCTAATTTTAAGTGAACCTTTAAACTGCCTGGGCCATTGTGTATGTAGCATTATGTCAGTGCTGCTTGTTCTCTCAACTAGTCCCAACTATAACATTAACCCCGAATCTATCCCCTAATCTAAAACTGAACCCTTACTTTGACCAAAACTCATGCCTAATTGTAATTACAGTAAACAGGGTTTTAGCCACCCACAGTGCATACTTGTTTTGAATGTGTGTTTACGATAAAGGATCACCCATGCCAAGTTTGAGGTGGTAATTGCTTTCTGATGCATTTGACACTTTACAAGGCAAAAGACCTGCCTCGGCATCACTGATGAGGATGTGGGCAGAAGTCAACCCTTACAGAGAGCAACAGTGATTTGGTCCAGGTGATTGCAGTTCAAGCGACTTCAAAAATGAGATGTTTCATATAAATAAGCGCTTTTTAAAATGTTTACTACACATTGCCGTAGAACCATTTATACAGCTACAAAAAGCAGGGCCGTGCAGATTTTTCTATAACCTTCATTTTTGAACCCTAACTAGCTTCTAAAACAAACAGATGGGAGTCAATTTAAGGTCCCTGAAAATCTATTCCCTCAGTAAGCTTCTTTGCGTGAGTGATGGGCTTTCGACTTGAACACAAACGTTTGTGCCAAAGTTAGACCAATTTGAATTGCTTGTTCAGCGGGGCTCAGTTGGAGAGAGTTGATGTCACGTATTTCCGCGCTCCAATCAGAGTTGAGCAACATTTGAATCAGAGTGTGATGACAGTTGTGGGGTTGTTTGCTAATGTTGCCGGGCCACTGTCAATCAAATCTGATCAAACCACACCCACACTGTACTGAGGAAGCTGATTAGCTGAGTTTGTGACTGTTAAACTCTTGATAAATAATACCAATAGGGGAACTTTTTTTATCCATTAGCATAGTTTTTAACCTACTTATGTATAGTCTATTTTAGGTTTCCTGTTTTATCATAGTGTGTGTGATACTGCTGCTTTACTACTGTTCCCCTGCTTTTGCTAAATGCAATTTCCCCACTGCGGGACAAATAAAAGCTTAACTTACTTTAACTTACTTACTTTTTTATCGCTTCTTTAGCTATGAATATTCAGTATAATGTTATGTAATGTTATGGAGGAATACATTTTGAAACCATTTTCAGGGGCTTTAAAGTGCGTCTATGTAACTTGATGAATAGCAGGCACTGTCGCCACTAGTGACAATTACAAGAAACAGCAAGAAGAGATTAGTCCGCTAGCTGACTCAGTAAACTCAGTTACGCAGCAAAATCTGCCTGAAGTTCACTAACGTTCACTAACATCAGCCATCTCCGGGTCTACGTGTGGGCCCTTTGCATTCTTCGCCAGTAGATGGCACAGTTGGATCAGTCGTCCTCTTCCCTCCTGCCTGCTCTCGTTCAGCACGGCAGTTTCTTTAGGATGCCAACTGTGGCTCTCATGTGTCTGAATTATTTAGTTTGCCTGGCCGTGATGGAACAGAGATAAAGAGGAGGACAGAGGGTGACTCTGATAGAGCGATGAGACTAGTTACTAATGCCTCCTCAAGTCGAAGGTTTTATTCCAAAGTTAAACATGAACCACATGACAAAATGTTACCTGTTTTGGACTTATTACTGGTACGGTATGGAAGTGAGTGCAAATTAATGTAGAAGATATGGAAAGCCAGAGTATAGCCACTGTAAACTTACTATGCACATGTGTCTTGATTGTGAGGACTAATCCCTCCACTAGTCATATTTTGACATGCCACCTCTGTTCCAGCTCCTTACTTGATCGTATGTCACCTGCGGGGCACACTGGCTTCAGTTGCCATAACAACCAACCGTCCATTAGGCTTGTGAAACCTGACCCTCTCATCTAACCTTTCCCTCTGCCTGCTCACAATAATTTACTTGGCAATACCCAGTGGCAGAAGGCTGCGTGTGTGCATGTGTCCGTGTGACAGACCTGGCACAGTTGCCATTTCCGGGCCCTGACATGGCATCTAACCCTCCAAAAAACCCATCAACCATCAATGGCATGAGTACACCTAGCTCATCAATACTAAGATGTGGAGAGAAAAAAAGAGGGATTCCACTCCTTGTAGTGATATAATTGACTCGCCCCCCCCCCCCATTTTAAGCAAAAGTAGTATTCTACTCAATCCTATCCAACCTTGGCAGCCTGTTACCTCTCCCCAGCTCTTTGATCCACCACCACCTAAGTGTATCTCCCTTAATCTGGTACATATGGCAGAAGACAAATTTCCTACCGACAAACATTAAAGTGAGGGGCTGCGCACAGCTGGCTTACCTTGGAATGCAGGAGCAAAGTGCTGGGTCTTAAAGTTGGCTCAGCTGTGGAAAAAATGTAAATAATGTGGGGGGAAAGTTTAGTGCAGGGCTTTGCAGTGAACAGTCAATTATTAAGAACAACGAAGCATCTTCAAGTTTAATGAGGATTTGTTTGGCACAATGAAGAAATGTTATCCATTTAATGAGCAACTTCTTTCAGAAAATAATACACTTGCTTCAGCAAACTTGGGTTCCTCCTGTAACAATTTCAGATTTTGAATGCAACATTAAAGCAGTAGTGTGCGTGTTCACTTTCTTGAGGCCACAGTCAGCACGGGGTTAGAATAGCTTAGCACTGGAAGACTGGAAACAGCTACAGTAGCCTGGCTCTGTCCAAAGGTAACATAATCCACCTACCTGCAACTCTAAAAGGTTAAACATATCCGACAACATATCTGATTTGTTCAATCCGCGCACATGCCGAAGTGTAAAAACGACAATTCCACATTTTCATGCGTGATATTTCTAGGCCAGGAGCAGTAACTTCCTGGGGTCCCCTCTGGTTGCCTATTTTCCATTTTCTAGTAGTAGCTTGATTTCAATTATATTTATTAAGACCGGCTGCCACCATTGTTCTATGAGGATTAAGGCAGTCATTCAGATGGATACACCCATACCTCTAACCACCCACCCACTTTGATGCACACACATGCTTCGTGTGTTTTAGGTTCAACTCCACAGTAAAGCAGTCAGCCATTAACCTTACTTTCTCACACACCCAGAGTGAACCGACTTTTACCTTACACTACGTTTGCAGTCTCGGCCTCACGCTGATAGTCAGTGGGCACAGGACAGCTTGAGACAGTAAGACCGCTCTCCCCATACATTACCTTGTATGGACAACGTCTTCATAGCATACACAGCCCTTCAGGTTGCACCTCTGTTTGAAACCTGCTGTCTTTGTTGGATCCATTCCAAACTTCTGTCTATTCTATCAGTCCCTCCATACTTCTTTCTTATCCACGGTATTATTCTTCCCCTGCTATGAAAATAGGTCTACTTTATCATGTAAATAATACAGCATTAAAGGCCCTAAAACCTTGGTTTCCAGTATTAATCATTTTCAAGAAAATAAAATATCCAGGACTAAAAAAAGCAACATATAGTTTCCATAAAAAAAACCCTGTATGGATTGTATATTCAGAGTTTAACACTTAAAAGCTCAATCATTTGCTTCGTCAGGACTGTGTGGGTGTGGTTTGATCCGTTTTGATTGACAGGGGCCTGGCAAACAGCCCCCCAACTGTCATCAGATGTTAGTTAAAATATTGTCAAATTCTGATTGGTGCACGAAAGTACGTGACATCACCGTTTTCTAACTGAGCCCCGCCCACTTCAAGCCAGAGCGATGACCTCGGGCAAAAATGCAAATATCGAAATCGCTCTTGTGAACTAACCAAAACGGTCCAAACTTTGGCATAAAATTGTGCATTAATGTTTCACCCCATCACTCGGGGTAAAAAGCTGATTGAAAAAATGCAGTCAACATTTATACGTTTGGTTGGATAAGTTTAGATACATTTGCGCATTTTCAAAAATCTATACTTTTCCAAAAGCACATTCAGGGATCACGCATCAGACCAGGAATGGGTCTTGGGTGCCTCTCTTCACTAAATATCTGCTAAAACCCTTCCAGTCAGGCCAATTTGGAGCATTTGAACTGGAAAGTGTCCAATCATCAAGCCTTTCTGAATTAGAGCAGCTGGTGTCTCTAGCCAATCGAAATACAGTGTTCTGACTGACTCACAAAGAAGAATGTAATGATGTAAAATTATGTAAAATCGACACAATGGGATATCCAGCATTTTAAAAGACATAAATACACTAACAATCGTGATATGGCATCCCTACAGCAGCCAGGCTACCACCAGTTTCCATTAAAGACCTGACCCACCACTCTTTCACACTTACTGTTTGTGAAAGAGTGATCACTGATCACTTCCTCCAGTGTAAAACGGGTGAGTCACAATTTCTGTTACTCATAACTTGTTGGATCCCAAAAAGTTACCTAATTTTCCTTGAGTGGCGTACATGTTTGGACTAGCCACGCTTCCTTTCGGGCAGCAGACATGTAATAGGCTGCACAAGGCGGTTAAAAATTCATCATGTCCTCTTTAATTTTACAGTCACAATCATCTTTTCTTTCCAGTGTCTTAAAACCATAAAAAATAAATATACATTATTTTACAAAACATTTCCAGTGTCTCGGATCAATAAAAAAACAAGGACATTCATCAACAGCACTGATTACAGGAGGGCAAAACACTGGGGTTGTATGTATGGTACAAAGGCATTCAGTGAGTGGTAAACGAGACTCTAAGTTGCCTTATACTAGCTGCAGAATGTATTGGAGTTGGCATCACTTTCACTTTGAACTTGGATTCAGAAATTCAGCAATGAAGACAGAGCTTTTTGTTTATAATGAAGGGATGTCAATTGTGGATTAAAAAAATGCTAAAAACATGAAATCCATCAGTGAGTGCTCGAAAAGCACATGATAACTAATCCTGTGGCGCACTTTAATGCCATCAAAGACCAACTATTTTGCAACAAAACTGAGTTAAAAGTGAGCTGACTCCAACCCTAATGTGCACATTTACTGTATTTCATTCCATGACTTTGGTAACCAGGAGTGTGTTGCATTGGACAGACACTGGAAACGAAGGCTTCAAGTTCATAGTGCTCGACCTGAAAAACGGAGTTTTCAACAGAGGGGGAATTCCTCTCCATTCCACATAATTAATGTTCATTTAGGCCCTGCTGTTCTCTGTGTGTGCATGTATGTGGGGCATTCTAGATCCAATACGTGTGTGCATGTGTCTGTATAGGAGAATATGCTGCCAGATCACCTGAAAGCCCACTACAGGCGAATACAGTGTGTGTGTGTGTAAGGCATCAATGCAGGATGAAGGCACACAGACTATTGTTCTCAGTCCATTAAACCAGCATATCAAGTGATCTTAAGATTTCCAAGCGAAACACAGGCTTTAAGATTTTTAGTTTAGGATCTTGTCTTCGTCCTCGCTACAGCTGAAATACAAAATAGATCATTTCTTCTTCACCTTTAATAATATCTACACATTAATTACACTCGAAATGCACTGCATTGAGAGGCTGGGGAAGCCTTTCATTGAGTAAAAAAAAGAAAAGAAAGAAGAGCACTTGGTGTGTGATAGCGCCGTCGATCGTGTCCAAACGTCAGTGAGAACGGGTTGTGTCAGGTTTATGTCTGACGTTTTACAGGACTCGTAGTCCTTGAAATCCATGAAATCCTTTTGGACTATAAATGTACCAGCATGTACCCGAGTCTGGGTTCATGCACAGTGACTACACATCTGCCTTCCTCCACGAGAAAGCAGCTGTCCAGCTTTCCTAACTTTACGCACGACGTAATGAGCCCTCACAGACGCCTCCTAACCACCATAGAGGAACATCATTTTGGTGCTTGCAAAGCATCTTGGGGGAATTCTTCATCTTTTCACTCTCCATCCCCATTTCCTACAGTGAATTTTGGCACACGCGGCTCCATTGCATCCTCTATTGGTACAGTCCTACACAGCATTCCCTTTATTACTTCTCACATCATTTCATTATCTCAGGCAGTCTTAAAGTCTGCAATTAATACTGCTCTCCAGAGAGAGGGAGCATGAGAGGAGGGATGGATGGGCAGATCAGGTGTGGAGAACAATCCCCCCGCCCCCCAGCCCATTTCACCCAATCTGCAGCACCTGTCCATCTTCAATTTTCTTTTCTTTCATTCCCATCCTCTTGGCTCTCTCCTCCTTTCCTGTCCTCCCCCAGCAGGTTCTTCGCTCCTCCTCCTCTCACAAGGGCAGGCTGGTCTGAGTTTTCCTAACAGGTCAGATCGAAGTCTCGTTACTGCCACTGCCAATGGTAGAAATGAAGGGGGTGAAAGAACAGGGATTTGGGGAGTGGGGGGGGGGGGGGGGCAGGGACGAAGGGTGCAAGGAAAAACGGAAGGAAGACGAGAACATGCAATGTCAAAATGAATGCGGGGATGCGGGAAGCATCATGCAGCATTTAAGCAGAATGGTCATATTATCCATGCTATAGTTATATAGGAATGGTTCCGACATTTTTGGGAATACAATTATTCACTTTCTTGTTGGGAGTTTGATGAGAAGATCGATGCCACTCCCATATCTGTACGCTAAATATGAAGCAACCGGCAGCAGCCTGTTAGCTCAGCTAAGCAAAAAGACTGGAAACAGCTAGCATGGCTCTGTCCAAAGGTAAGAAAATCCACCTACCAGCACCTCTAAAGCTCACTAATTAACATGTAATATCTCTTTGGTTTAGCTAGCTGTTTCCCCCTGTTCCCACTTCCTAAGCTAACCAGCTGCTGGCTTTAGTTAAAATATTTAACAAACAGACATGAGAGCGGTAACAATCTTCTCGTCTAACTCTTGGCAAGAAAGCAAATAAGCATGTTTCCCAAAATGTTGAACTACTCCTTTACCTATGGATCCTATTGTGATACATGCATCATTGCATCAGTTGACATAATGGCCAACCAATACATGTTATTTTGCCATATGGTTGCCTAAAAGTTTAGTCAAACTCTTAAAATCGGTATCGAATTGATTTTGAATCCTTTTTAAAGTGACTCAAATTACATGATTAAATGACAAGGACTCACTTTTGAAGCAGCATTCATTCATTTGCTCTAACGGTTTATTGGCACAAAGAACGGTGCAAAATTAAAAAGAAAAACCTGGTCATTGTTACATGCCAACACTTCCTAGAGAACTACTCACTCTGAGTCAGACTCGTTGCCTCCGTTGACCGTCCCAGACTTCAAGTGCATTGCCACTCCCCCGTTGGTCTCCCGGTAGATGCCCGCTGGCGGGGACCCGACGGGAATCTGCGGCCGCGGGGCGACGGGGGGCTTGACGAGGGTGCTGTTGTCGTGGTTGCCAGGGCGGCCTCCGTCGTTGGAGGCCAGCGAGGGCGGCCGGGACGAAGGGGTCATGATGTTGACTAAGGGGAGTGGCGGGGAGGAGGTGTTGTTGTTGTTCGGGGGAGGGGAGGTGATGGTGGGGGGGTTGTAGTCGCTCAGCTTCTCCCTCAGACGGTTCTTCATGTTCTTGTCGGTCAGCGGAGGAGGGTAGCTGATCTTGTTCTTTAAGATACCTGAGACGGGCAAAGAGTTCATTCCAGTGCAAATCAGATCAAATCAATTCACTCATCAAAATAATTCTCTTCCTTTACCTTTTCTCTGCTCTGGTTGGTGGTTGCTGTTGCTGTTGGATTGGCTAGGGGGCGCCGCGTCTTTAGCATTACCAGGCGTTTGTTTGTCTCTCTCCCGGAGAGTCTCCCTTTCGCCAATGTGGTTGAGCTTATTTTCCGGATGGAGCTCCACATTCACCTTGGTCTCCACCCTCAGCCTCTCTGCCCCACCGGGATCCTCGCTGTCACTGGCCGTGGTGGCCTCTGCTGGCCAGTAAGGCTTCACATGATTGGATACCGAATCCACTAGTAGGAAGAGGAGGGGCGTTGTTAATACAAAATTCCAGTCAGATACCGCTACAGTGGTGTGTAGTATATCTTGTAGTCCAATTTTCTATAGTTTCTCTCAAACTGCCTCAACATTTTAATTGCAAAATTCCTCATTTCTTCAAACTTCTATCTTTGAAATTAACTCACAAGTTCCATTGGCCGGACATTTTACTGGGACCTTAACATCTAATCCTGGCAGTGCTGGCGCATTATGCCCAGTGGTGGATGAAGTATTCAGAAACGTTACTTAAGTAAAAGTAGGAATACCATACTGCAAAAATGCTCCATTACAAGCAAAAGTTCTGCCTTGAAAATCATACATAAGTAAAAGCACATCAATATAATAGGAAAATGTATATGTATGTATATATTATATGATTAGTTTTTACTGGTGCATTAATGTGTAAGGAGCAGTTTACTGTTGTAGTAGAACTAATTTAAACTACTTTATATACTTTTGGGTAGTTTGATGTATAACAATACATCATATTTTATAAATTCATCATGTATTTTGTACATAAAATATTAATCTGTAAGTACAAATAGCTGTCAAATACATGTAGTGGAGTAAAAAGTACAAGTGCCTCAAATTTATACTTAAATAAAGTACTTGAGTAAATGTACTTAGTTGATTACGCTTCATGTTTAGGCTCAATAGGCCAACCCATATACCTTTAGGCGTGCTGTGAACGGGCTGCCTCTCGTTGTTCCACTTCGGCTTGACATCAATGTCATCGTCCTCGCTGTCGGAGGACTGGGAGGAGGCGTAGGAGGAGCTGTGTTCATCCACTGACAGCTCGCTGTCTGAGTCAGAGTCTGACAGGGACAAGGAGGACCGGGAGGAAGGTGGAAAGATGGACTATTAATAAAATACACAGAGGTGTGCGTTTCCACATGCAAGAAAATGATTAAGAGGTTTTACTAAATGTTGTAACTACATAATGATATATAAAAAAACCTCACCATCTCCTTTGGTGCCGTTCCTGTGAAACAGAGGTCCATCCAGATCTGTGTGTCCTTTAGCTGTTCCTGAAGACACACTGGGCTTCTGACCAGACTCCTCCCTATGTAGAAAAAGACAGACACAGAAAGGAGGAAGGGGGAGGAGGGCGGGGAAGTGAGAGAGAAGTGTGTGTGGATAAGTAGAAGTGGAGATGCAGAGGAGAGAGGGGAAGTACAGCGTCGCTGGACGCTAAGTCAAGCCCAAAGTCAAGGTTTGAGACAACCAATTGTTCGATGGCTGAAACACCAATAAACTGGCTGCTTGATTATCAACAGAAAAAAACATCTGCCGTTGATGGATGGGTAATTCAAGACTTATTGTTAAACCTGCATCATTATCTTTTCTATTTATGTTTACACAACCCCAATGTTTTTAAACTTCATTCTTACATGCAAAAAGCTAAAAGTAAGAATATTTAAGCAGCTTCTGCCATTTATATTCAGTTCCCTAATTGATGCATCAATTACAAAATGCTAAGTAAATGAAAACCCAGTTGCTTAATCTTCTCTCTCCTCTCGTCTCCACCTGTAGCCGTTTACTCCAGGTTCGACTGATACGTTGGCTGGAGGGCAAAAACGCTACGAGAGATTCTGACCTGTCTGAAGACGTGCCAACAGCCGCAGGGAAGAGGTATGTGTGTTCCCACTCAAACAGGTAGAGTCCCATCTCCCTTATTTCCCCCGTCTCCTACCCTTCTCTTTCCCCATCTTCTCTCTCTGTCTTCCTCCCCTCTCTTTCTATTTCTCCCCCTTTCCACTACTTTCCCCCTTTGCCGCTCGCACAGGCAGCAGGCCATCCTGCGTCACCCTGCCGGCGGTTTTTGCTCTCACAGACCCCCAGTGTCAGCTCGCGTTACCCAGATGACAGCTTTACGAGCTGAGGCGTACAGTCAGACCTAACCTGGATTCTGTAAACCCCTTTTAAAATACCAGGTATATGTAACTCTACTCCTGTGCGATGAAAACATGTCTGCGATACACGCACACACCGCTGTACAAGACACGTGGGTGAGCTTAGCCAGAGATGAAAAGCGTCTACATCCTGGAAGAGATATAGTATGTCTCAAAATGTCAACATTTCAGAGATGAATCAGGAATAGACTTAAACTGTTAATAATAATAATAATAATAATAAAAATAATTTCCTATTTCCTATGTAGCACTGCTAGACTTAACATATAAAATGTAGCTGTATTTCAATGAACTGCTGCAAGTTCATTTTTTCTAACATCTGAAATATTGCTGATAGTCAACGACTAGATATTGAGAGATGATACTGTTATTGCTCGTTGTGAAGCGCTAGCCTGAAGCGGTGGACACACTGCAAGACTTCTATAAATACACTCAGTTGCCAGTTGTGTTACTGTAGGTACACCTAGCTAAAACCGCATTTGCTAAAACTGCATTACTTTCAGCTAGAAGCACCTAGCTGAGACTAATGCAGGTTAATACAACAACCTTGCCATGGCGGGTTATATGAATGTTGAGTTTCTGTTGAAACTGTTTGGAGTGTATAGTCATAGTAAGTCAGGCATGCAGATTTACAAACACTAAAAATGCTAAAAATATACTTAATTCAATAGAGCTTATACAGCCAGGTAGGAAATACTACTATAAATACCACATACTGGTATCTGCCAGCTGTAATTTTTGGCTATATACGGTCTCGCATCACTTAAATAATATACGTTTCCTAAAAAGCAGCCCAAATACTACTAGAAACTATAACATATTTTTCATAACACATTGCTTATGCAGTATTGCCAGAGTCTGCTGTACTGTAAGTTACAACTTCTAAAACTTCACATTTATTAACGTCCGAGATATTGCCAGTAGCCTACATGGTGTATGTTTAAGAGCTAGCATGGAGCAGTGGACACAATGCTATGTATGTCAGGTATACGTAACAAATTTTAGTGTCCGTCCTATGTTCAATTACCCCCTCAAACTTTGATAATTTCCAAAAACAAGTTACAAAAAAACGAAACACCTAGCTGAGCCTGCATTAGCTAAGTCGGTGTACCTAGCTTAAAGTAATGCAGTTTAATAAAACTGCCCTGCAATAACCTTCACAAAGGTTATAATGTTCAGTTTTTGTTGAAACCGATTGAAACACATTCTTGTAATCTGTCTGTTCCAGTGCTTTGAAGCTATATCACATTAACATAAAATTATTCAAACGTATTCACAATGTTTCACTGTAAATGTAATCTCATTTTACCATTCTTGCACCCATTTCTTTGGTCCTCATATCATGAAATGTACAGTTCTACAAAACAATGTATCAAATTTCACATGAACAAAGTTATAAGTTTAATCTCTCAGTATATACAACACAGAGCAACACAACGGTATGGATGGATAGTGTTTGCCTTGGTGGGCATCAATGAAAGTTGATGTGTCTGTTCCTGCATGTGTGTGTTGGGTTTTGCAACAAAGCCAAATCTCAGCACGGTCTTGCACGCAAGCACAATTACTGTACAATGCAGGTATCATTCTGGCAGCATGCATGTGTCAAAGAAAAGCAAGAAATAGTCTAAATGTAGAGTAATTAAGCAATTTAACCTTTCCCCGCTTTGGATAAGGCAGAAAATAAGGACAGAGTGACAGGGTGTGTGTAACTGTAAAGTGTGTGTTTCTCTCTCTCTCTCTCTCTCTCTACACATATGTATATACATAATGTAGGTATATATAAAATATACAAAGGCACAGGGTGTGTTAGTATGTGGGAGACAATTTATGCATCAGACATGCGGGGAGGAGAAAAAAGAAAGACAACGCAAGGAAAAGTCCAAAGAACCTGCAATGGAGACACCCACGCGTAGACGTGCACACACTCATCATGCGGCAGTGTAGTAAAAGCAGCCATGCAGTCAGTGAGCGTGCTGTACCTGAGTGTGTATGCCAGGTAGCTGCTGCGGCTCTTGGCTGACCTGAGCGTGCTGTTCAGGGAGACGGTGGACTCGCCAATGCCCGTGCGGTACAGCTGGCCGTCCTCCGTGTACGTGTTGTTGCAGTTAAGAGAGCGCTAGAGGGAGAGGGATGAAACGATGCAGGAAGGGGAGGAAGAGGGGACATTGGAAAGCAAGACAGAAAACAAAACAATATGACTTTGGCTGATGATTCCAGGCTTTTCAAGGAAATAGTGGCGACCGTTACAAAATAAAATAACAAATGAAAAAGATCGCTCTCAAAAAACCCAAACAAATAAGATACACCATGGAGAAATGTGATAAAATAATGCAGAAATGGCATGCAATATTAGTGTATGAGTGTTCACTCACTGTGAGCAAAGAGGCCCTTGTGGTGCTGGATTCGTCTGGTATGCTCTTCTTTCCTGTGAGGACGTTCTTGAGGTTCTTCCTCACCTCCTTGTTTAGGATCACATGGAAGAAGAAGATGAAGACTCCCTGTGGAACAAAAAAAGAAAACGAGATGTTTTATAAACACGGGAGCAAGAAAGATGGAGATTAAACATGCATCCATGTCTGTAATTGCATCATTTCGCCATTACATCGCCAACTGCCGATGACTATGAAATAAGTCAGCCGTTGAGGGTAGAAGGTAAACGCTGCGATACCTGCAGACAGCTGAAGACAGCGAACAGGTAGTGGAAGGTCATGACATCGCTGTTGACCGCCATTAGACCGAGCAGCCAGGTAGCGCTGATGAGCAGCAGTAGGAGGAAGGCCATCCGAAGCGCAGGACTGAGGAGGCGAAACGCACACAGATCAGCTTCCCCCAGTGCCAAAAAGTTATACTGTACATTAACTTTTGGATGGTGTGCTATATATTGAATTATTAATGTGACACATAAAACTTACATCGCTCCTGACCTCTCCACAGCCGTCTGCCTGCGCCCACATGAAGCCTTTGCAGCCAGAATAAAGATCACTATGTTCACCTTTAGAGAGAGCGAGAGGGAGGAAGAGGGTTTGTGAACAGAATACTTCATTCACTTTTGTATACTGAACTTTGAATGGGACGTTTTTGGGTGTTTTATGTCGATATTCCACATCATTTACATCATTTATACTGATGTAAAAGCATGTTCACACATTAATGGTCTGAATCCATTCAGGATCTAGATAGACAACAGGAAACAGGTGTCCTTGGACTTTTGGAATTCATGAACATACCAGGACGACTACAAAGATGGGTCCTGCGAAGCTCCAGATGAGTGTGTCGTGGACAGAAAGCCAGCAGAAATGTGGGTTCCCATAACCCTGAGGGTCAAGACCTACTGCCAAACCTACACACACACACACACACACACACAAAGAAAGAACAACATATGAGTAAAGAGTGTTACAATTGTTTTAATTGTAAAAGTAAAGAATTCCTGATTGCCATGACTATTGGCACTACCAGTTTCTAAGCCTCCTTTCTTTCTTTCCCGCCTCACCATTTCCTCCCTCCAGAGTGCCACAGAGCCAGCAGACACCCCGAAACTCCCCTCGTCCTGTGATTCAGTTTTCACACTATCATCTGAGTCACCCGTCACTGTCATTTGTCATTCTCACTCCTTATCTCTTTGTCCCTTTTGGATCTCTGCATGTTTTACTCTGTAACTCTATATGTCTCCGGCAATCGGTCTCAAATCAAATTCCAATCAAGTGAGTGTTGCAGGCATCCAATACTGCTAAAGCGTTTTAGTACATCGCAAAGCACTTAATACTTTCCAGTCGACTTATTGTACTTCGAAGCGTTGTGGAGTAAAATATGCAGTAAATGGCATGGTTGATAAAGTGGAACTAATTGCAGAAATCAGACGACTTGAAATTTGACATTGCAGGGTTGGAAAAACAAATAAATCACCAAATGATTTCTGAGTTTGCGGCATGTCAAGATAAAAGTCCCAGCAACACACACACACACACTCTTCTCCACCACAACTAGATGTTTTTTTTGTCTTTATTTGACATATGTGCCCACCCCCCCCCGCGCCTCTTGTTCAATAATTTTCCCACGAGGATCACGGCCGCTTCAGAAGAGACGAGTCACAGCGCGAATGAATCCCTGACAATCTGCCGTCTTCCATCGCTCTGTTTGTGAGCTTGTATGTGCGTGTATGTCTGTGTGTGCGCGTCTCACCGGTGATAATAGCCGGTATGCCCCAGCCCATGGCGTAGTAGAACCGCATGTGGCCGTGGTTGATGTTCCGCAGCTCTGTCAGCATGCGGTAGACGTGCAGGCCCTCCACGAACATCCAGGCAAAGGTGCACATGTAGAAGTAATGGAGGAGGATGGCTATCACCGTACACACAAACTGGAGCGAGATAATAAAGAGAGGACGGGAGGAGGAAGAGAAGAGGGAGAGAGAGGCAAAAGAGAAAAAACAATCTGTAAGTATGAGTCTACATGTTCAGGGAATCGAGATAAGCAATCCACAAAAAGCCGCTTAGTTTTGGCTGTCTGTCGTCCCTGCTATCACTCTGCTGTGCTTCTCCCTTTCTATCAGTCGGTCAAGTGATAACAGCCAGTAAATGCATCCACCTCCGTGCATCCATGTCCATCTTCCGTCTGTCATTTAGCAACATCCAGCCTACAGCCTAGTGCAAGGACTCTTGCCGAAGCATCGATTAGTCGATGGGCAATATTTCGATAACCATTTAGGTATCTAAATCATTCTATATCGTTTTGTATCATTGTAAATTAAATATGACGGATACTGAACTGTTGGTTGGACAAAACAAGCAATTTGAAAATGTCTCAACAGGCATTTTCTAGACTAAACAATTACTGAAGTTGTCAAAAAACAGTAAATGAGTGATTAATCGACAATGAACAGAATCAAATAATAATGATTTGCCGCCCTAATGGTGGTATACATCAACATTTTTTAATGACAAGCTTCACCAATTTATGTAAGACAGCAATGATTCAACGTATCCCCTCATTCTTTAATCTCCTTCCCTCCCTCTTTCCTCGTCTGTTGCTGTATTGGAGGAATGCAGCGTATCAGGCAATGTCCCGGCAGTTGAGATACTGTATTTTAGCAATGCCGTGTATTGCTGTGGAGATCAGAGAGAGAGAAAGAGAGACTACTTTGACAGGGTTATAAATCATCCTGCAGATGGCCCTGGGCACACACTGACAGCATTCCACAGTTCTGACACACACACACACACACACACACACTGAAACACTAGATGGAGAACATGCAGCTATGAATTCAGAGAGATGGAAAAAAACAATTCTCTCAGCAGACTTGGCTTCTAAGTTTCTTTTTTTAAATCATACAGGTTTAGATAACACAGCATATTGTTCGTTACTGCTTGAGTCCCTCTCATCCCAGTCAAAACACTGTGAGTCAGAACATTTCTACGAGAAAAAGGACAAGACTCCCACAACTTATCTGGAACCTGTACACTGGAACTGTAATCTGGAACCCGGAATCTTTTATCCTGGTTTGTTGGGCTGAGTTGGCCACTAATCGTTATGGTTGGTACCAGTTGAGGCAAGTTCTGAAAACCTCACCCACCAGTCACAGTTAGTGCTGGATTCCAAAAGCCGGTTCCCTCAGTCAAATCTGATTGTTAGATCAGTGGAGGACATCTGATTGGTAAGAAACCGTTGAATTTTAGTCTAGAAAGGCAACTGTGGGTACATTTTGGAAGATTTTTGGGCCCCTTTGCTTTCATATTTGGAACATTTTCAGTGAGGGGGGCTTCTGATTTATCCAAATGCGGAGGGGTTGCTGAATTGTAAGGCAGATTTTGTTCTAGGGTTCAAGCGTCGGCTCAGGTTCTCAATTCTGTGGATTTTTCTCCCATCATTTTGTGATGGG